>CAUYLG010036489.1:0-102500 GCA_963573385.1 Cacajao melanocephalus | reverse complement strand
TATTGCTGCGTAACATACGACCATATATAATGGCTTAAAACATGCACATTTGTCTTAGTGGTACTGGATGGGGAGTACGTCTATGACTGGGTCCTGTGATTAGGGTTTTGCGAGGCTGAACTCAAGGTAGTTACCGTGTTTGTGTTTCTTTCTGGAACCCAGTCTCATCTTCCAAATTTATGCCTTTGGCCTTGACTTACTGGTGAGAGCCTTCCTGAGTCCCAGATGCTGCCCACAATTCAGCCAGGGGGCCCTCACTATAGACCTTCCTTGTTTCTCCAAGGCCATCAGCAAAGCCTCTCTTTCTAGATAAGCCAGGATTTATATTTTCTAAAAATGCGACGTTATATGTGCTATTTTGTCACATTTACTATGCTCTGTTGGTTAGAATACTCTATTGGTTACTACATTCTGTTGGTTAGAAATAAGTGACAGTGCTGCCATCATTCAGTGGGAAGGCATGACACACGTTGTGGATCACTGGGAGTCACCCAAGGTTATATCCACCACATCAGTAAAGGTATATCCTGTGACAGTAAATGAACAAAGTACAATATGACTTGAATATATAGAATAATGTGAATAATAAACAAATGGTCATAAAAAAGAAAGTATTGGGCTGAAATGAATCAATCGTCAACTTTTTGGAAATGATAATATATTTTTGAATTAAAAATTACCTAAAATAGAAAGGAAAGCATTCAAGAAGTCCTGAAGTGAGCCTTAGCAGAAACAAACAAATCAGTTGCTCTAATTGCTATTAAGCATACCCAGAAAAGTTAAATAGGTTTACATATATATTGCCCTCATATTCTTAGCACAGCCTCCAGATCTTAATTTTGGAACTTTCTATTATAATGCAGTTATCACTTATCAAATATAAAATGTAGATTCAAAGACAATTTAATATAATATCAGAGGAATTTGCATTATATGTATGTCCAAGCTTTTCTGATGACCTGATCCCCCTTTTCAATTTGTCTTTATATGTGAAGAAATAAAAGTCTCAAGGCAAAGAAATGGTAGTTTCAGAATACTTGAATAATTTCCTGACAACCCATCTTGCTTATCATACTTCTTTTATATTAACCATCATACTAGATATGAATGTAAAATGATGTATACAGATTTATTAGAAGACCAGAAAGAACACAGGGGTCATGAGACAATTCACTTACTTGGGGTTCATCCAACAGAATTCAGGGGAAGAATACTAATTGGAATACAAATGAATTCAAAAAAAAAAAAAAGGAAAAAGGAAAAAAGCCTACACAAATTGCTTCTGTTACAAGAACATTTTGTTTTAGCTGGAATAATTTCACTGATGCAAAATTAGTACTTTCTTCTCTTGTTGTCTTTGGAGGTGAGCAATGAAACCTGAAGTAGATAAAGTATGCACGTGGCACTGTAAACATATGAGGAAGAAACATTAAACTATGTAGGCACAGGGGTTGTTTCTCTGACTCTTGTCCCCTGTGAATGCAGGTGCCCAGCCTTTAGGAATATCCTCAAAGGCATTTGTGGGACTATGGGCAGATCAGGAGAGCTATCTGCCGCATTTCCCATCCACTGGCTGGCTGTTCATCTGCTGATTCTCGCCTTTTCACTCTGCACCTTTCTTTTCACCAAGCAATGGTAAGCCACAAATAGCTTGCCGAGAACCACGATCTCTTCTAAGAACATCAATGTTCTGATTATGTTGGTGATACAATGAAGATTTTGATACTGCCCCTGCCCACCGGAAATTAATAGTGCAAAAGAGTAATAATAAGCATGAAAAGTTAAACACATCTTCGGGCTAGGGCATTAACAGCAAGGCCAATTTTGTTTATAATGTCATTCGGTACTTATGGCATACCACAACTCTAATTGCAACTCTAGTCAAGAAACCCGTCTCTACTAAAAATACAAAACTAGCCGGGCGTGATGGCACATGCCTGCAATCCCAGCTACTTGGGAGGCTAAGGCATGAGAATAGCTTGAACCCAGGAAGTGGAGGTTGCAGTGAGCCGAGATGGTGCCATTGCACTCCAGCTTGGGCAACAAGAGTAAAACTCCATCTCAAAAATAAATAAATAAATAAATAAAATAGAAGGGTGAAAGTGTTACATGATCTTCAGATTTGAGTACCATAAAGTCAGCACAGACAACAAAGGTAAAACAAGAAATGAACAAACAGATGATAATGCTGCCGTTTTATTTTGGGAAAGCTTTCCCTCAAGGAAAGCCTCAGAAGTGTCTATGGATTCTGCTGAGTCATCTACCACAAGAGGTGATGCGGGGCTTCTCAAACTAGCTAGAGTGAATGACCTTTCTGTTGTTATTTCTTAGTTCCAATCCATCATTGCTGAATATTTTTGCAAGACACATTGATAATAAAAGTAAAAATAGTAAAGACAAATAAAGTCTTATTTTTAGCATTAAATCAACAGACATGAAATTACTTTATTCTGCAAACACTGGTAAATGCTTTACTTGAATTTCTTTCCTTCTCTAGTCATGGACTAGTAACAAACTTTTACAGATCTAAACTTACATGCAGACTGTGCTGTGAAGAGTAACAACTTACTGGACCAGTGTCTTGACATGACTGCTAAAATTTATGTAATGAAGAGATTGTAGAGCTATTTACTGTAATGTCCCTTAAAATGGATTAATAGAGTAATGCCAAATTAAATTCCAATAGCAAACATTCTGTGAAGGACTAAATTATTGTCTAAAGGGACCATTCTTTAATGTTGTAGATTTAACCTAAGGCTAAAATTTAGAATACTTCAGAAAATATTTTTCATACATTATGTCAGAAAATTGTCTACAAAAATATTATTTCTCTGAAATTATTATTAATAAGGATTAATAAGCAGATGGTTTAAGATTACATTTCCTCTAAAAAGCTAATTCAGATAGATTAATTTGAATTGTCAACCAATCGACAATGGAAATTTTGAACATTCTTAAGAAAGTTAAGATACATAAATAGACATGTTCCTAAACAGCCACTCTGCCTCTACAAGGAATGAAACAAGGGCCTGTGGAAAGAAATATGATTTCGTTTTAGATTGTGTTTAGCAATTTGCAAATGATAATTGAAGAACGAAAATTTTACATTATTGAATTTTTTATATTACAATTAGTGATTTGTGATTGAAATTATACATTGCAGTCAAACCCACATACATGCAAACTGAATTAAGCCTATATGCAATATTGCCAAGTAATTTCACTTCTTGGTGAACTACAAGATGAATTATTTGATACATCCACCTCCACATAACTTATAGATTTTATATATTTTATGTGCTTGTTGGAAAAAAGCCAATTAAATATTGGCTGACATCTGCCAAAATAAGTATTACAATTTAAATATATTTGACATTGTGCCATTGTACTATTCTTTCTGCAATTAATGAGGTTGCAGAGCCAATTGTCTGTTGAGTCCACTTATACAAGAAAAAAATAAAACCTTTATACTTAGTGCTGAAAAAAGCCATATCGTTTTCTACCTAATAGCGAGGACGATACTTTAAATTCAGTCAAAACTTGGTTTAAGTCATTTAAGTAGGCTTAGGCCATTAAAATGTCATAAATATAATTATAATTATAAAGTAGGGTACAATGCATTATGTTAAAATATTAACTCAAGTATTTTGAGACTATTAATTCTGACCTATTTTGTTAAGACACAAGTCCTTTGTCTATATAAAAATAATTTAGGAGATCATATAGATATGGTACATCTTCTCCCTTATTGATTTGTGTGGACAGAATTAAAGTTTGAGTTATGAATGTCCATTTTGATCATACAGATTCTTCACAGAGTGACAGAGCTATGGTCTAGAAAGGAATAGCCATGCCCAGATCTTCTTGCTCCAAGTGGATAATTATGACCTCAGTACCTACATGGTCAATTTATCAAGAATGAAACTACTATACATTTTAGTGTAAGTAAATAATCTCTGTTCAACTGGGACAGAAGACTAGCAGGTTTCTTTTTTCTTTTCTTTTTTTTTGAGATAGAGTCTTGCACTATCATCTGGGCTGGAGTGTAGTGGTGCGATTTCAGCCCCACTGCAACCTCTGCCTCTCAGATTCAAACGATTCTCCTGCCTCAGCCTCCCAAGTAGCTGGGATGAGAGACACCCACCACCTTGCCCAGCTAGTTTTTTATATTTTTAGTAGAGACGGGGTTTCACTATGTTGGCCAGGCTGGTCTCAAACTCCTGACCTCATGGCCTTCCTGCCTTAGCCTCCCAAAGTGCTGGGATTATAGGAGAGAGCCACTGGGCCCAGCCAGGTTTCTATTTTTTAAAACTCAGATGAACAGTGAAGAGTGCATTTCTCCCTAGCTTACTAAAGTCATACCTAGAGGGAACTAAAGGCCTCTGAGAGTCAAAACAGACTTTCACATGGGAGAAAGTGTTTTATGAAGAGTAGTTTAGATGAGGTGACTTTCACTTCATTTCACTCATTATGTTTTTTTTTTTTTTTTTTTAGTGAAATGGTGAGTTATATGTAACAAATATGACAATTGAAGGCACCTGAATTTTTTTTTAATTTTAAAGCTGAGGAAACAATGCATCTCATGCCTCAATCAGCATCTGGCTTTGGTATTTTACATGCTAATGTCACTTTGGTTTAAGTTAAGAAATTGAGCCTTGGGAAGGAGCAGGAAGACACTAGAACCCAGGGACAGTTACTTCTATTTTTGCAAAGAAACCACCTGGGGCTTCAGTTAGCTTAGCCTAGTTTCCCCAGAAAGCACAGGTGGATGGTATTATTAAGAACAACATACCCAAGGAATAGCAGAGAGAGACAAAGTGAAGCAGGAAAGGAGGGACAGCTGTCTTAGACTGTATCATCAAGCCGGCCAAAATTAAGTGCAACCGATTTTTGTCCTACAGAACATTTGCAGAGAAACCTCATTACAGGCATCTTGAGATCTTGTATGAGGATGGAAAGAAAAGGAGAAAAATGTTATTCACCACCCTACCTCTCATTTCCCTCATGGGGTCGCTCCTGTTAACAACTGCATGGCAACCTAGCAGGGGATTTCTAGCAGCAGCACCAAAAGCATTATAGGAACACTTGGAAAAAGAGACAGGTAAAGCGACGACACACTCAAGTGTGCGTGAGAGACCATTCCTGCAAGTGTACAGAGGCTATCAAATAATAAACTAGCAGCAAAAAATGACATTAAAAACTGCTACAAGATTATTAGATTGTAATTACGCTTTGTTGTTTTAATTATGCTAGAGTTATTTGTGTGTATAGCCTCTTTATATCAGTGAATGACTTCTGATTACTATTTCAAAGAAGGGTATAAGGTATAGAATACAAGATTTAAGTATGTATCTTTATTTGATTGGAAACATTTTGTTTATGCTTGAAGTCAGTACACAGATGAGTTTATGAAGTAGTATCAACAAGTGATACGTTAACATTCTATCAAATGAAGATTGGATTCCTGCATAAAATCTGAAAATGGTGAGCTGAAGGCAAAAATATGTAGAGAATGGAAATATTTAAAAGAAGTAATACAGAAATTGAATACTGCTCTGATAAGAAATAGTTTAGAGGTCAGCACTCCTGTCTCTATAATAAGCAAATGCCGAATAAATGAGAATCAGCAGCTTTTCTTGTATCCATCAGACATCTGAGTTGGCAGAGCCAACAGTCACTCTAAACTCTAGAGAGGAAGACTATTCCAAAGGGTGGCATCCTGAGCTGCTTAGAAGGCACAGGGTCCTTAGCAGGAGGAGGCATTCAAATGGGAATTTCCACAAACTGCTGGAGGCTAAGTATGGACTAACATGACGCAGAAAGGCTTCTGGGACTGTTATCTTAAAAGGAACACCACTTCTTCATGGGTTTTATGTCCAAGACCCCAACATGTTCTCAAGAAGAACTGAGAAAGTTCTTCTTCTGCCTCAGGCAGGGAAAGAAAAGGATGAAAATTTCATCATTGTGAAATTTCCCAGAGCATTCTGTAAAACAAAAGCCTCTTCCGGGAAAAATTCTTCACCAGAGCCTTTTCTCACATGGAAGAAAATAATTCTTTTATTTTTGCCTTCATGTCTCAACTAAAGAGTGGTGTGTGTGTACATGCACCTGTGTGTGTAAGTCTCTGTGTGTGGGGGCTATACTGCTGGAAAAACTTTTATGAAGGCCACAGCACAGAAACACAGGCCAACTAAAAGACTGGGGTTTAATGATAATATTATAGAATGCTTCCCCTTCATCACATCTTACCATCACGCCAGCAGGTCTTCAGTATCATAATACTAAATTAAAACTGAGAAAGTGATGTAAGCCAACTCTCTCTGGGAAGTACTTAGGGTAGCCCAAAGTCAAGAGGAAAAACAAAACAAAACAAAACAAAACAAAACAAAACACAAAAAAACAAAACAATAGTAAATCTTGATGGCTTTGGCATCTACAACAAGAGCAAAGAGTAAAGACCAACTCCTAGGATGAATTACATAAATCCAAACTCTAAAATCACTTTACCTCTATTACCCTACTTAACATGTCTAGCTGACAGCAAAAACCTAAAATGATATCCAATGACAAGTGAAAACAAGTCTGAAGAGAGAAAACCAAAAGCAAAAGCAGACCTATGTATGACACAAATGTTGTTAAAATCAAAGAGAGAATTCATCTGTGATTAATATGTTAGCAGCTCTAATGGAACAAGCAGATAATATAAGCAAAGAGCTGTTCTTCAGCTGGGGCTGCCATAACAAAATGCCATGCACTGTGTGCTTTAAACAACTGAAATTAATTTTTTTAGAGATATGGACACTGAGAAGTCCAAAAAAAGAGAATGGCCCGTTTCATTACTAGCAAGGGCTTTCTTTCTAGCCTGCAAATGCATTTGTGAGACAGTGCCCTCTGATAGATAACCCTAGTTATCTCCTGAAGATGCAATTTCCAAATATATCACACTGGGGGTTAGAGCTTCAACTTATGAAATTTTGAGGGACACAAATTGCTAATCCCTAATATTCTGCACTTGGCCACCCAAAACACATGTCCTTCTTGCATACAAAATACATTTATTGCATCTTAACAGCCTCCGAATTCTTAACTCATTCCACAAGCACCTTTAAACTCTAAAGTCCAAATTCTCATTTAAATATCATCTAAGTCAGGTATGTGTGAGGCTCCTGGTAGAATGCACCCTGTCACAAATTTTCTATCCAGATGTGAACCAGTGAAACCAGATGAATTTTTTGCTTTCAAAATAAAATGAGATTTGCATTGGGTAGACATTCTCATTTCAAAAGGGAGAAATAAGAAAGAAGAAAGGGATGACGGGACTCAAACAAATCCAAAATCTAGCAAAGCAAATCACATTATATCTTAAATCATGAGAATAATTCTTTTGGCTGGATGTTCTGTCCTGCAGTCCAGCTGAGGGGTGGTGCCACCTTCTGTACCCACTGGGACCATGGTCCTGCATACACGACTTTGGTGAGCAAGGGTGAAAATCCCACAGCTCTGTGCGGTGGAGGCCGGGCTCCAAGATGCTGGGTGGCCCAGCTCCAAAGCCTGCAAAGGGCTGTTCACCAGCCAAGCCTCCTGTTACCAGCAAGGTAGTGTCCCTGGTAATCTCTGAGTCACATTTGAGGTCATTTTTTTCTTTCTCTTGGAGAACAGTGCACATTTGCAGCCAAGTAGCTTCACCGTCACATCCTGTAGAATCCCAGAAATCCAACAGCCTTCACTTTCATTCCGTCTCCATCCCCTTCAGTTCAAACTGGCAGTGTTTCTTCTTGTATAATTCCATACATTCTTTACCAAGTAATAGTGCAGCCACATCTTTTGGTGATCTTCAGGATAGACTTTCTCAATTTTTTTTTTTTTGCTTATGATATTGATGAGCAGAGAATTTCTGAAATCCTCAAGTTCTGCTCTTTTTTTGCTTAGCAATTTTTTCTTCAATCCATCTTACTACTCTCATGCTTTATGATCACCATCCAGGAAGAACCAAGCCACTCCTTCAACACTTTACTTATAAATTAGCTAAATATCTAATTTCATCACTTGAAAATTCTACCTTCCACAAAACATTAGAACATAGTTTTTTTTTTTTTGCCACTTTATAACACAGATCACCTTTCCTCCAGTTCCCAATAAGATTTTATTTATTTCCATCTGAGTCCTCACCAGAATCACCCTTAACATTCATATTTTTAGTATACACCTAAGTACTCTTCTAGCCTCCAGTCATTATCCATTCTCAAAATCACTTGCACACTTTGAGGCCTTTGTTATAATACATCAGCACTCGCTCCCAGTACAAAACCCTATATTAGTCTGTTCGGGCTGCCATAATAAAATTCTGTAGTCTGTGTGATTCATACAATTGAATTTAACTTCTTACAGTTCCACAGGCTTGGAAGTCTAAGATAAATGTGCAGCCGATTAAGTTTCCGGTCAGGGCTATTCCTATATTGCGAATGTCCTCTGTGTTGTGTCATCATATGGTGGAGAGAGAGGAAAAGAGAGACGGAGAGAGAGAGCCAGAAGACAGAACAAACTCTCTTGTGTCTCTTTTATAAAGGTAATAATCCCTTCTTGAGGGACCCACCTTTATAAATTCATCCATCTCTATATCTCGCACAGGCTGTTTTTGAATATTATCATATAAGGAATTAGGGTTGTAAAGTATGAATTTTGGAGGGACATGCATTTAGTACTTAACAGAGGAATATTCTATGAGCAGAAAGAAATGCTTTAAATGGCTCAAAAGTGGGCTAGACAAAGTTGAATAAAATAAGTGAGCTTGATAGTAGGTCCACAGAATCTACCCCCAATAGAAATGCAAAAGAAAAAGAAAATGAAAATCAAACAAACAGAAAAAAAAATCTTCCAAGAACTGTGGGGCAGTTTCAGAAGATATAATTGTGGGATGTATTAAAAGCAGTGCTTAAAGATAAATATATAGGACCGAGTGCATATATTAGAAAAGGAAAAAGATATAAAATCTATACACTGATTTTTCAATTTAGGAAACTAGATGAAGAGTAATTTAAACCTAAAGCCAGCAGAGGAAATCAAATAACAAAAAGGAGAGCAGAAATCAATAAAATAGAAACTATATCAAGAAAGTCAGTGAAACCAAAAGCTGCTTCTTTGAAAAGATTGATAAAACTAGTAATTATGCCAGGCTAACCAAGAAAAAAAAAAGGGAGAAAGCACAGATTACTCTTAACAATACCAGTAAAGAAAGTGTCATCATTACTGAGCCCATGGGTATCAAGAACATAATAAAAATATATAATATGAACTCTGTGGCGGCAAAAGTGACTCTGTCTTGGATGTTAATCTGCCATGTTGACCTCAAATTAATTCCATGAATGCCTCCTGATTCCTACATTATTTACTGTCCCTACTGTAAGAACAAAGCAACCTTGAGGTTATCACACAAATTACAGGTTATGAAGCTCACAGCATTATTGCCTGTTCTGGAGGGTTGCCTTTAATTGTCTCTCTAGAACACATACTCTTTTTCTATGCTATATGAGCCTTGTCTGGGGAGTAACAGTGCAGACATCTACTTGCCATATGGTTGCCCAAGACCATGCTTCTGTCTACAAATTCCCTTAATAAATCAACCAATACCAACAAACTGGATTTGCCTGCCTCTTTTGGTTTCTTGTCTCCTCTGGCAATTGGGGGTTGCTTTGCATGTGTGGCTCTTCCACAGAACAAACTATAAGCCCACAGATTTGATAAACTAAATGAAGCGGACTATTTCCTTGTAATATAAAATCTAGCAAAGTTCACACATGAAAACATAGATTGTTTGAATGGATTTATGTCAATTAAATAAACGGAATAAATAATAACCCTCCAAAACAGATAATGCAATGCCTGGATTGGTGAATTCTACCAAACATTTAAATAAATTATACCAATTCTCCACAATCTCTTCCTGAAATTATATCAGAAGAAACACTTCCAAATTTATTTTATGAAGCTAGCATTTCTCTAAAAACGGAACATGATAAAGACATGACAGGAATGGAAATGTAGAGACCAATACTGATAAGCTAAATAAAATGTTCCCTGGAACAAACATGAACATAGATTCAAAAATCCTCAATAAATTTATTAATAAATTGGATGCAACTTATTAGTAAATTGCATCCAATAATGTATAAAATAAGTATATACTAAATCCAATCGAGATGTAGTACTGGTATGCAAGAACTGTTCAACATTTAACAATCTATGTAATAGTATACCATATTAAGAGGCAAAAATTATATACGCACAACAACTGATGCATTAAAAGATAGTATTTGACAATTCTAATACCCATTAATAATCAAAGCAATGATCAAACTGGGAAAAGAGGGAAACTTCTTCAACCAGATAATCTACAAAAATTATAACCAATGGTGAAAAATGTGACAATTTTCTCCTAATATTGAGAACTGGAGTGTGTTCTTTTCCCACTCTTATTCAAAATTATACTAAAAATACTAGCTAGTATAATAAGACAAAAGTAAAGGAAAGAAAACATAGAAAGATTGCAAAGGAAGAGTTAAAACTGTCCTTTTCACAGGTTGCATAATTTATAAGTTAAAAAAAATCACAAAAAAACCTTCAAATAACTCCTGGAACTAAGAAATGAGCACATCTTTGTCAAAAGATAAAGTATTACTATGCAAAGGTAAATTAGAAATGATAAAAGAAAAACATAAGTATGTCTAAAAACATGGATAGAATCTGTATGTGAAAACTAAAAACTCTGATTGAAGAAAATCAAAAATCTAAATAAGTAGGAAGATAGTGTATGTTCACAGAATGTCACACATCATATTGTTAAGATATCAATTATTTGACAAATTGATTCCAAAGTTTCTGTGAAGAGGACATAGAATAGCCAATACAATACTGAAGAAGAATAAAAATGTAGGATGATAGAGTGATATAAATTATCTAATTTCAATATGTATTATAAGGTTATAGTAATCAAAAGAACGTGATTGGTAAAATAACAGATATATAGGTTAATAGAACAGAGAGCCTAGAAATGGAACCATACGATAGAGTCAATTTATTTTTTATTAAAGAATCAATCTAGGTGGGGTGTGGTGGCTCATGCCTGTAATCTCAGCACTTTGGGAGGCCAAGGTGGGTGGATCACCTGAGGTTGGGAGTTTGAGACCAGCCTGATCAACATGGAGAAACCTCATCACTACTAAAAATATAAAATTAGCCAGGTATGGTGACACATGTAATCCCAGCTACTTGACACATGTAATCCCAGCCTGTAATCCCAGCTGCTTGAGAGTCTGAGGCAGGAGAATAGCTTGAACTGGGGAGGTGGAGGTTGCAGTGAGCCAAGATCATGCCATTGCACTCTAGCCTGGACGAGAGTGAAACTCTGTCTCAAAAAAAAAAAAAAAAAAGAACAGAAAAGAAAAGAATGTTGAATATAGGCCCCCAATCTCTTTTGGCTTATAAGGTTTCTGCTGAGAGGTCTGCTGCTAGCCTGGTAAGGTCTCATTTGTAGGTGACCTGAGCTTTCTCTCTAGCTTCCTTCAGGATTTGTCTTTTGTGTTGACCTTGGTGAATCTGATGACTATGTGCCTTGGGGTTGGTCATCTTGTGTAGTATCTCATAGGACTTCTCTATATTACTAGAATTTGTATGTCCTCTTTTCTAGCAAGACTAGAGAAACTTTCATGGACTATATCATCAAATATGTTTTCTGAATTGCTTACTTTCCTTCTCTTTCAGCAATGGCCATGAGTCACAGATTTGGATAATCCCATATTTCTTGAAGGTTTTGCTCATCTGAAAAAATTCCTTTATGTGTAGTGTTGTCTGACTAATTTGATTTAAAGAACTGGTCTTCAAACTCTAAGAATCTTTCTTTAGCTTGATCTATTCTGCTGTTGATGTTTCCTATTATATCGTGGAATTCTTGAAGTAAATTCTTCATGTCTAGAATAAATTGAATTTGGTTCTTTCCTAAAATGGATATTTTGTCTTTCAGTTCCTGGATAATGATACTGGATTCCTTGGGTCTCTTAGATTGGATTTCAAGTTTATTCTCAATCCTGAGGAACTTTCTTGCCATTGAGACCTTGAATTCTATGTCCATCATTTCAGTCATCTCAATATCACTAAGAAGGATTCCTGGGGGACTTGTGTGTCCTTTTTAGGTAAGGGGGCACACTGGTGTTTGGAGTTGCTAAAGTTCTTGCATTCATTCTTTCTCATGTGTGAAGGCTGGTGTTCCTTTTACTGTGGCATAAGTTGAGTATAGTCAGTTGGCTTCCATACTGAGTGTTTTCAGAGAGCCAGGACTCCACAGAATCTTGATTTGTGGCAGGAGGCTTTGCTTTTGTTTTCACAGGCACTGTATACTGACAAAATACTTGGGTGTTGAATTCTGGGTTGTGATCCAATAGGTAGTGCTTAAGAGTGTTGGCTGGCAGATAGGCTCAAGCTCTTTCATGTTTTGGCACAGTTGGCAGTAGTGCTCTGTGGCTGGGGGAGAGAGAGAGATGACCCCTCACCCGAACTCCTCCTGAGTCTTAGATGTGCCCCCTCCAGTCATTAGCTCCATACCCATGTTCCCTTTGTAAAATATTCTGGTCCATGTGGCTCAGGCAGGGGCTGCAATTGGTAGACCAGCTTACGCTTCCTGGGACAGCCCTGTGGAGGGAGGCATACCCTCTTCCTCCACCAGCCTGCAAACCTAGGCATCTCACTCCTCTCAGTGTTTCAAGAGTGAGGGATTCCCCTGCTTAGGCAATGACCAAACTTGCAAATCCAACAGGGCTAGCAGTAGTAGGGGTGGGGGGAGTCACTTGATCTGTCATCTCAGTGCTACCCAAGGCAACACAAAGCTGCACCCTCCCACACAGTTTAGGCAGAGGTGGATCTGTTCTGTTGGAATTTCCAGCTGGTGTGTCTTGCCTCCAAGGAGGACCATGGGTGAGTGCAGTCACCCAATCCTCTGTCTAGGTGCTTCCTGGGGGAACACAGAACTGCGATTACGCACGGAGGTCAGGCAAAAGTGTAGCTGTTGTACTGGGCGTTCCAGCAGGTGGCTCACAGGGCTAAAAGTTGCAGGGTGGGTGGAGTTACTGGCTATGCTCTCTGGATGTTTCCCAGGGGAACACAGGGCTTTGTCTGCCCACAACGTTCAGGTGGAAGCAGGGTTATTGTGCTAGAAGCTGGTGCTGAGCTTTGTCTGGTGAGGGGGTGGAAAAATTTACTGCTCCTGGGCCCTGTGCCTTTGTCCTTATGTGGCTGTGACAGTGGTGCCAGGCTGCTCTGGGGTCCAAGGCCTGTGGAGTTCCCCCTAAATTTACAATTTATTTCCTCAAAAACTCTGGGCACTCTTTATATCAGTTTAGAGGCCCCGGGGAGTTCAGGAACTTCCTCCCATTTACAGGCTTGCACAGCTCCCTGCAGGAAGCATGAATCCCCTGGGGGCTGCCGCTCACTCACTCTTTATCCATGTTGGGAGCTTCTCCGGGCTCTGGACTGATCGTAGATGGGCTGCCGCCCAGCTTTGCTCTTCTCTGTCCTCTGTGTCCTTTGCTGCCTTGATGGATCCTGCAGTGTTTCTTAGGTGATCAGCTCGAAGTCTTTACTTAGGCCAATGTTCACCATCCACCTTGTTTCCTAGTCCTGAGAGTGGTTCAAGAGCTGCTTCTAGTCTGCCACCTTAACTTGAATCTCATTTTATTTTGTTTTATTTATTGCTTGCTTTAAGCTATTTTCCTACTTTCTAGCTTTTCTTGAATATATTTAGGTATTATATTTTTGTTTTCTTCCATCCCTCTTCTCTTTCTGCTTCACTGCTTTTTTCCTCCGTTTTAAACTACTGGATGCTTTACATCTTACTCCATTTTTACCTTCTACCAGCTCGGAAATACTGCATTACAACTCTATTACTGCTATTGTAGTGGTTAATCTAAAAATGTTAATTTATCTATTAAAAGTTTAAAATTAGCATAGTGTTATATAAGGTATACAGTCTACTTTAATATACTATTGCTCCATATTTTATCTTTATCCTAATTTCTAGATTTAGTATTTAAATGTATTGTTCAATAAATGAATATTTATTTTCAACCTTTTTTTTTTTATTATTAAAGATTGGTTCTTGCTTTGTCATCCAGGCTGGAGAGCCTTAAAAGTCTTCTTACCTTTGCCTCCCAAACTACAGGCACAATCCACTTCATGTGAAACATTTTAAATTTAATTTTATTTCATTTTTGTAGAGATGAGGTCTCACTTTGTTTCACAGGATAGTCTCAAACATCTGGCTTCAAGCAATCATCCTTCCTTGGCCTAGCAAATTGCTGGGATTACAGGCATGAGCCACCTCCCTCGGCCCTAATTCTTTGTATTTGCTCATGTTTTTTATTTTTCATTTCTTCCTCCATTTCACACTTTTGTCTGTAAATGGTTACTTCTTAAAATATTTTTCAAAGTTCTTTGGTAAGATTATTTTGAAAGTAAATATTTTGTTACATTTTTAATTAAATCATCTTTATCCTGTCATTATTTAAACAATATTTTTGGTACACATTTCTTAATTGAAAGTTATTTTCCGTCAACATACAATTAAGGTATTTTCCTGCTGTCTTCTGACTTTTAATGATTACACTCTCACATATTTATTTACTGCAATTTTCTCTCTACCTTAAAAATAGTGTCTCTCACTCTTTCTCATTTTCTGTCACTGTTTCTCAGTTTCACATAAATATTCTATTTATTTTACTGGAATAGGTTGTTTTCCCTGTATCTACAAGACCAGTCTGTCATGAATTCCAGAATTTTCTCAGTGATTATATATTGAAAGGTTTATTCTCATAACTTTCTCTCTTCCTTCTTTCTGCAGATCTGTGTAGATTTTTACTAGACTTCTTTTCTCTAATTAATCAACTCCTTATACCTCTGTGTGCATTCTAAATGATTTATTTTGATCTGTATCCCAGCTCAAAGAAATCTCTTTTCTTGGGCTGGGGTGCACATCAAAATAAATCCACCATTTGCCTGATGGGATTTACTTTGTAGGTTTGTCCCTTCTCTCTAGCTGCTTTTCACATTTTTTTTCTTTCATTTTGACCTTGGAGAATCTATGTACCTTGAAGACTTCTTGTCAGCATCTCACAGGGCTTCTCAAATTTTTATGTTGGCTTCTCTATCAAGGTAGGAGAAATTTTCATAGATGATATTCTCAAATATGTTTTCCAAATTGCTTGCTTTTTCTCCCTCTCTTTCAGGGATGCCAATGAATCATAGATCTGATTTCTTTGCATAATCCCTTATTTCATAGAAGCTTTATTAATTCTTCTTTGTTTTTCTTTATTTTTGTCTGGTTGAAATATTTCAGAGTACTGGCTTTTGCACACTGAGATTCTTTCCTCAGTCTTGTCAGTTCTGCTGTTAACACTTGTGATTGTATTCTGAGATTCTTAAAGTGAGTTTTTAGTTCCCTTAGGCCAGTTTGGTTCTTCTTAAAGTGACCATTTTGTCATTTATTCCTTTTACCTTTTCATTGTATTTCTTAGATTCCTTGGATTGGGATTTGACTTATTCCTGAAACTGGATTATCTTTGTTGCTGTCTATATTCTGAATTCTATTTCTGTATTTCAGCCATTTCAGCCTGGTTAAGAATTACTGTCTGGGAACTAGAGTGGTGAGGAGACACTCCAGTTCTTTGAGTTGCCAGAGTTCTTGAACTGGTTCTTATCTGTGTGGACTGATGTTCTTTTAATCTTTGAAGTTGCTATACTTTGCGTAGATTTTTTTTTTTTTTTTGCTTTTATCTTCCTTAATGCCCTTGGGTATTTGATTGTGGAAGAAGGGGGGGTTCAGTCAACTGGCTGTCATTCTGGAGTATTATGAGGGGCCAAGGTTGAGCTCAGCATTTTTGGGCTGTGTGCTTTACCTCTAGGGGATTGGTACTAGCCCCTTCCTTTTTCTCTGCCCCTCAAAGTTAGGAACCTACTGAATTGGAGCTGCCAAGGTGTTCTCAGTCCACTGGCCACAATATTCTGATAGGTGGGGCTAGCCAAAGCATTTTATGAAGGAGGTCATAGTGGAGACTGTGTCCATTCATGCATGCCAGTAGCCATGAGAGTGTGGTGGGGAGCACACATATCAGCTGGAGTGGAGTACTGGCTGGAGCAGGGCTGTGGCATTCCTCTGCTGTGATGTAGCGGGGATGGTGTGCTGGTGGGGATGGGATTACTAGGGTCCATGATTGTATTTGTGATGGTGTCTGTGGCATCAGTAGGTGCAGGGTTGCCAGCATCCATGCATGTGTCTGCAGTGGTAACAATAGCGGCATGGAGATGAGGTGGGTCAGCTGGCATCTACCTTCTGGATAATAGCTATTTTAACAGGTGCAAGCTGGTATCTCACTGTGACTTTAATTTAATGATATCGAGAAACTTCATATAATTGTTTGTCATTTTATATTTTCTTTGAAAAAAAATGCCTATTTGGGTCCTTTGCTGATTTTTATTCAGGTTGTTTTTCTCATATTAAGTTGAATGAGTTCTTTACAAATCTTGGATATTGACTCCTTACCTGATATATGGTTTGTAAATATTTTTTCCCAGTCTGTAAGCTGCTATTTCATTTTGTTGATTGTTTCCTTTGCTGTTCAGAAGCACTTGTCAGTTTGATGTGACCTCACATTTTTATTTTTGTTTTTGTAGCCTGTGCTTTTGGTATAATATACAAAAATTCATTGACATGACCATGTCCAAGAGATTTTCTCCTATGTTCACTTCTATGAGTTTTATAGTTTCAGGTCTTACATATTTGTCTTTTATTCATTTTAAGTTGTTTTATGCTTATGGTGTAATATAATGATCTAATTTAATTCTTTTCCATATGAAAGTGCAATTTTGCCTGGATAATTTATAATAATGTTTCATTTCCAGACCACCACAATAAAGTGAATATCGCAATAAGGTGAGTCACATAAAGTTTTTGGTTTGTCATCACATACAAAAGTCATGTTTGCCCTATACTGTAAGCATACAATAACATTATGTCTTCTGAAAACCAAGGTACATACCTTAATTAAAAATAATGTATTGTTAAAATATGTTGATAATTTTTTGAGCCTTCAGTGAGTTACAATGTTTTTTACTGGTAGAGTCTTGCCTCCATATTGATTGGCTGCTGACTGATCCAGGTGGTGCTTGCTGAAGGTTGGAGGTGACTGTGGCAATTTCTTAAAATAAGGCAAAAATGAAATGGGCCACATCCATTGACTCTTCCTTTCAGAAAAAATTTCCTCAAAGCATGAAATAGTGTTTGATAGCATTTTACCCACAGTACAACTTATTTTGTTTTTTTCAAAATTGAAGTAAATCCTCTCAAACCTTGCCATACTGCTTTACCAACCAAGTTTCTGTAATTTTTCTAAATCCTCTGTTTTCATCTCAAGAGTGTCAATAGAATATTCACCAGAAGTAGTTTTCACCTAAGGAAGAGACTTTTGTTGCTCATCCATAAGAAACAACTTTTCATCTACTCAAATTGTATTATGAGATTGTGGTAATCTAGCCACACCTTAAGGCTCCTCTTCTAATTCTAGTTTTATTGTTATTTTCACATCTGCAGTGAATTCCTCCACTGAAGTCTTGAACCCCACTAAAGTCATCCATGAGGGCTGGGATCACCTTCTTCCAAACTCCTGTTAATATTGACATTTTGACATTTTCTCATGAATCACAAATGTTCTTACTGGCAGATAGTATAGTGTATTATTTATGAAGGGTTTTTAATTTACTTTGCTCAGATTCAGCAGAGGAATCACGATCCATGAGAGCTATAGACTTGTAAATTGTATTTCTTAAATCATAAGACTTGAAAGTAAAAATTGTTTTTTAATCCATGGGCTACAGAATACACAGTCTGTATGTTAGCAGTTGTGAAAACAACATTAATAATCTCCCTGTACATCTCAATCAGCACCCTTGGGCAACCAGGTGCATTGCCAATGAGCAGTAATATTGTGAAAGGAATTTTTTTTTTTTTCTGAGTGGTAGGTCTAAACAGTGGGATTAAAATATTCAGCAAACCATGCTATAAACAGATGTGCTGTCATCCAGGCTATGTTGTTCCACTGATAGAGCACTGGTGGAGTAGATTTAGCATAAAAGCCCTAGTATTTTTGGGCCCCTTAAGGGCCCTAGCTTTTTTGAATTTATAAATGAGCATTGGCTTCAACTGAATGTTGCCAAATACATTAGCCTCTAGCAAGACAATCAGCTTGTTCTTTGACGCTTTGAAGCCAGACATTGACTTCTTCTCTGAAAGTCCTATGAAAGTACTAGATGGCATCTTCTTTCAATAGAAGACTCTATTTTCTACATTTAAAAATCTCCTATTTAGTGTAGCCACCTTCATCAATGATCTTAGCTAGGTGTTCTGGATAACTTGCTGCAGTATCTACACCAGCACTTGCTATTTCTCCTTTCACTTTTGTGTTATAGAAATGGTTTCTCTCCTTAAACATCATGAATCAACTTCTGCTGGCTTCAAATTTTTCTTCTGCAACTTCCTTACTTCTCTCAGCCTTCATAGAATTGAAGAGAGTTAGAACCTTGCTCTGGGGATTAGTTGTTGACTTGAGGAAATGCAGCTGATTTGATCTTCTACCCAGACCACTAAATCAGGCGGTTTCACTTCTTATTATTTCTATGTCTACTGGAGTAACACTTATTTCCTTCAAAAACTTTTCCTTCACATTTGTAACTTGACTGTCTTGTGCAGGAGGACTAGCTTTCAGCCTATCTTGCTTACTAAGCTTAATCATATCTTGCTTTGATTTAAAATGAGAGGCATGTGACTATATCTACCCCTCAAACACTTAAAAGGCCATTGTAGGGTTATCAATTGGCCTAATTTCAATATTGTTGTGTCTCAGGAAAGATGGAGCCTCAGGGATGTAGAGAGAAAAGATGAAATGGCTAATTGGTAGAGCAATCAGAACACATACACATTTACCAATTGAATCCATTATCTTATATGAGCACAGTTTGCGTCACCCCAAAACAATTACAATAGTAACATCAAAGATAACTAATCATAGATCACCACAATAGTTAAAGTAAAAATAAAAAAAGTTTGAAATATTGTGAGAATTACCAAAATGTGGGACAAATATTTAAGTTAGCACATGCTGTTGGAAAGATGGCATTGATAAGAGTTATCTAATGTAGGGTTGTCCCAAAATTTCATTTAAAAACTGCAATATCTGTGAAGTAAAATAAAACAAAGTGCCATAAAACCAAGGTGTGTCTGTTAATCTTCCCCACTGCATCTTCTTGGTTCCCTTTTCAAAAATTAATTGATTGCATATGTTTGGTTTTATTTCTGGGCTACCTATTCTGTTTCAATGGTCTATGTGTCTGATTTTGTGCCCGTACCATACTCTTTTGATTACTAAAGCTTCCTAACATAAGTTTGATCAGGAAGTGTGATGTCTTTAGCTTTGTTTTTCTTTCTCAGAATTGTTTTAGCTATTTATGTCTTTTGTGATTCCATATAAATTTTAGGATTGCCTTTTATATTTCTTTAAAGAATGTCATTAGGATTTTGATATAGATTACATTGAATATGTACGTTGCTTTTGGTTATGTAAAGTTTTTAACATTAATCCAGTCCTAAATCAGTGAAACGTGGTGTTTAAAACTTTTAATATAAAACACACAGAATAAGGTTAAATACAAATTATAAAGAAAGAATACAATTTGTACACATATTTGGAGACATTCCTGCATAACATGCTATGCCTTGTAGGTTTTGAATGTATTCTTCAATTACAGCTTCAATTCCTGTTTTTCCGTGATATTCAAGAGAGATATATTTTGCTTGAAAATTGATGGGCTTTTCTGTATTTTAGTAACACATTATTCCTAATACAAATTTCTGTTATCTTCAAAAATCAACCCTGTTGATAACCTGAAACACAAACACTGGTGCATTTTTAAGCATCTCTCAAATACACTGGCTTATTAATAATATCAATAACCATTTATGCAGAATTTCCTGAGCAGATGATAATCTATGTGATGTACTAAGAATTTGAAATTGCTTTTGGTTTGTTTGCTTTTAGGCAAACTTTTACCTAGGAGTAGTTTAGACAAACATTTGCAAAAATAATACAGGAAATTTCACATACCCCACACTGTGTGTTCTCTCTTGTTAATATGTCATATTATTGTGGTATCTTTGGCACAACAAGTGAATCAATATTGGCACATTATTAAGCAAAGCCTATACATTATTAATATTTATTTGGTTTTTATTTAGTGTCCTTTTGATATTCCAATATCCTATCCAGGACACTATATTTTATTTAGTCATTATGTCTCCTTAGCTACATCTTGGCTTTGACTGTTTCTCATATTTTTATTTGTTTTTGATGACATTAACCATTTTGGGAAATATTGTCAGGTTTTAGTAAAATGGTCCTCAAGATTTTTCTGGATTTTCTCATAAATAGACTGGAATTACAATATATTAGAAGAATGACTACATCATATAAGGGTATGTGCTATGAACCTGACTTATCAGTTATATTTTCAACTTTGGTCATATGTCTTAGGTAATGTTGGTCAGGTTTCTACACTGTAGATTTAATCTCCCATTACCCTTTCTCTAAGGTATTCTTTAGAAGAAAGTCAATATATGCAGCCTACTCTTCAAGTGGTGGGGAGATATGTGTCACCTCTTAAACAGGGAATGTCTATGTAAACTATTTCAAGTTGTACTACCTGGGAGATTTGTCTATCATCTCTTATTTATTTGTTTAAATATTTTCTTATATCTGTGTATACTCAAGGATATTTACCTTATACTTTGAATTGTACTCTAATACTATGTTATTTATTTTGTTGCTCAAGTTATTCCAGCTTTGTCTATTGAAGTTCATTCTGTTGGCTCCTCTACATGTTTGACATGCACCATCATTATTTTTGTTTGAACAGTTCTTTAGATTGTGGCACTTTACAATAATCCAGGTTCAAATTGGACATTTTCTACCCCAGCCCTACAATATAATAACAATAGATAAACCAAAGAAAAAAGATCCCTCTTTCTTTCCTTTAAATATATATATATGTATATATGTATATATATTTTATTGCGTTTTAGGTTTTGGGGTACATGTGAAGAACATGCAGGATTGTTGCATAGGTACATACATGGCAATGTGTTTTGCTGCCTCCATCCCCACCACCTATATCTGGCATTTCTCCCCATGTTATCCCTCCCCAACTCCCCACCCTCTTTCTTTTCATTGGAGAATGCTGCTAGAAAACAAGATCTGTGGGTAGGATATACTTCTTGCTGTCAAACGTCATTGCTTCTAGGCCTTCTTTACAGAAAAAGCAGGAAAATACACATGTACATATGAATCAGTGTATCTAGAGAATTCTAGATACATGTTTATTATGTTCAACTATATGTTAAGCTAAGTATGCATTCATACTAATGTCTCCAACTCTAATGAAGTGTAATGAAGTATGACATAGATTATTCCAGGCTTACTGCTTCCTTGGTTGTAACCTTCCACCAAACCTGGCTCATACCATCTGCCAGCAAGTCACTTAATTGTTCAATCTCAGATGCATATTTAGTGGTTGTGGAATTGTTCACCCATAGCCCTATAAGGAGTAACTTTGCCAATAGAGTACAGTACTTACATTGTTGCTTCTAGTCTTACAGACTCAATTCATTTCTAAAGTTAATTACAAAAACATCACTCTCACTTAACCCCCAGAAATGTTATTTCTGAGACCAGCCAGAGAAACATAGTAAGAAAAAAATATATTACAAAAATCAGGTGGGCATGGCGACACATCCCCGTGGTCCCAGCTACTCAGAAGGTGGAGGTGAAGGATTATTGGAACCTAGGAGGCTGAGGCTACAGCCTGCATGACAGAGTGAGAACCTGTTTCAAAATAAATAAATAAGTTTGGAAGACAAATACCACTTGATTTCAATATTAACTATGAAATGACTGTATTCCAGTCCGTTCAATTTTAGTCTAAATCTATGCAAATTAGTCAATAGAACAGCATATGGAGTCCAGAAATGGGTCCCTGTACATCTGGAAAACTAACTTTTCACGTATGTGCTAAGGCAATTCAGTAGAGAGGATGGTTTCTTCACTAAGTAGTGCTGAAACAATTGGATAACTTGTGCAAGCAATGCAACAAAAATTTAAACAGATAAATAAACAAAACTTCTCCAGTCTATAGAGTATCTCAAAATTGATCTGAGACCCAAATATAAAACCTAAAAGAATTAAAATTATAGAAAAATTCACAGGAGAAAATAATTGTGACCATCATTAGATTAGAGAAAGAGTTTTCAGATACAACACACACAAGATTTTTTTTTTTAAATAAAAGGAGGGTAAACTGGGCCTCATCTAATTAAGAATGTCTGCTATTGAAAAAATACCAATAACAATTAAGGAAAATCACATATGAAACAAAAGCATTTGCCAATTACATATCTGAGGAAAGACTTCTACCTAGAATATACAAGAACTCTCAAAAAATCATAATTATAAAAATCAATACTCTTAAAATAGAAAAAATGCATTGAATAATTTATATAGAAAATATATGAATGATAAATACATTTAAAAACACTCAACATTATTAATCAGTAGGAAAATGCACATTAAAACTAGATTGAGGTATGACTTGCATACCTACTACAGGAGCTAAAATTAAAAAGACGATACCAAGAGTTTACAGGGTTATGAAGGAACTGAAGCTCTTAGGCACTGATAGTTTAAATGAGAAGAGGTGCAGACATTGTAGAAAAGTTTAGCAGTTTATTTAAATATTACACATAAACCTACCGTATGATAAGGCAGTGTCCTCCTAGATAATTACCGTAAAGAAGAAAAAAAAAAGCTTATTCCTATAAAAAATTTGTACAGGGATATTAACAGCGACTTCAGTTGTAACAGTTAAAAAAAAGTGGAAACAATCAAAATATCACTAAGATGTGAATAGAGAGACTGTCATGTATTCATGCAATGAAATACTACAAAACAATAAAAAGAAATGGATGACATGGATAAATCTCAAAATCACTGTGTTGTATTTAAAAGCTGAAAAAGCATAATTTTTTAATCCTATCTCTATAAAATTCTAGAAAATGCAAACTAATCTACCGTGACAAAATAGATTCAATAGGTAATTCTGAATGGGATTTGGTGGGAAAGGAAGGACATCAATGATAAGATTAGGAGGAAACAGGAGAAAGCTCGAAGCAATGTTATGAGTTATGTCTTCAAAGTGGAGATGATTTAAGAGTATATTCACATGTCAAAGTTTATTCCATTGTTTAGTTTAGTATATGCAATTTACTTTAGGCCATGTATACCTCAAGAAATCTTTAAAAATATTACAAAAGATTTGAGATCAAATATGTCATTCATATCAACTGATGTAAATGAGCACAGCTCTTTTACTAAAAGTGATTTATTTTCAGATTTGCTCAATAAGTAAAATCCAACTGTGTGCTACACATGAGAGACAATCCATAGACAAAGTGATTCAGATAGACCTAAACAAGAGATGGGCAGATATGCCAGGCATATTAAAAAAAAACGCACAATTATTCACAGGAAATTTAGTATCAGAAAAGTTTAAATTATTATTTATTTATTTACTTATTTTGAGACAGAGTCTCACTCTGTCACCTGGGCTAGAGTAAAATAGTGCCATCTGGGCTCACTGAAACCTCCACCTCCTGAGTTCAAGCAATCATCCCACCTCAGCCTTCAGAGTAGCTGGAATTACAGGTGTCAGCTACCACGCTCAGCTAGTTTTTGTATTTTTAGTAGAGACAAGCTTTTGCCATAGAGGCCAGGCTGATCTTGAGTCACTGACCTTAAGGGATCTGCCCACGTTGGACTCCGAAAGTGGTGGGATTACACGTGTGAGCCACCACACCAAACCAAATTACGTTTTATAGATTTAAATGGAAAAACGAATACTTGTCAATGCTAAAAGTTACCACTGAACTTGATATATATCTATGCATCAAGTCACATGAAATCAAAATTATAGAAAAAAAGAAAATATATAAGATGAAAGAGAAATAGGCAGAAAAGTATTCAAAATAGCAGAATTTATCATCCCATTTTTATGGCATAAAAGGTCAAAGCAACAAGATTAAGTACCAAAATATAAAATGTTACTAATATAATTAAATGCAGGCTTTATGTACATATAGATATTATATGACTTTACTAAAGAATAAAACTTCTCTCCTTGCACATAGAACATTCACAAAAATTAATTAGATGTTAGGACAACAAGAAAATCTAAGAATGTCATAATTCAGGAATAATAAAAACAATTTTCTTTAATTATAGTACAGCACTAATGGCCAAAAGATTATTCCGTCAGGAAATCGGGGGGAAATCTATTAGACAATTTTTGGGGAAAATGACTCAATAGAAACAAAAATTGTCGAATTTATAAGAAGGACAATGAAACACTATCTATATGAATTTATATAAAATAAATAGAAGCAAATACCAAATAAAATGTTTAGCCTTAAATGCCTTATTGAACAATATTAAATAATAAAAGTAAATGAACTAAATGCACACCTCAACAGTTTAGAAAAGTTATAATTCAAATTTAAAGAGTAAATGCAGAAAAAATATAGATCAAAATAGAAAAACAAAACAAAAAAATACTACATTTTATTCTATGTAAAAGCAATACATAGTACTAGCCAAAAGAGGAGAATCAAGAAAAAATTAAAAGTACTTTAAAAATACATTGGAAGGGGAATAATTATTGGCTCAAACAAAATTATTATAAAAATTATACCGTTTAAAAATGCAAATAAAATTTAAAATTTTTGTGTAAAATTTAATTTACCAAAATCAGCCCCAGTAAAATTCAAACATTAAGCTAATTTGTGGCAATTAGATGCCAATTAATATAGATGAAATGGAGAAAGGAAAAATACCTATTTCCAAAAAAAAAGTGCCAGAAACAGATGAGTTCCCCAAGGAAATTTTCAAGCATTTTAAGGTCTAGGTAATCCCAATGCTACTTAAATTTATCTAGAGAATAACATAAAAAATGCTTCTAGTTATTTTTATTCATCAAATATAATGTTTATACCTCAAACTGATGTAAATTGTACAACATTGAAATAAAAGCCCAAAATATAAGAATATCAATGCAACAGTCACAAATGTTATTAAATAGATTATAGCAATATATTAGTAAAAACACAATATACTGTGGAGATTAACTACAGAGATATAAGTGTCTCATTAATCAATTAATATAATCATAAACTACATTAAAATACAATGAAGACATTGTATGATAATTCCTTAAATGTTGAAACGCTTCAGGAAAACATCATTTGTTGTTGTCAAATACACTCAATCTCATTATTCTATATTGAGAAAATCCCATAGTCTTGGCCCAAAAGCTCCTTGAGCTGATTAACTTCAGCAAAGTTTCAGGACACAAACTCAATGTACAAAGATCACTAGCATTCCTATACACCAGCAACGGCCAAGCCAAGAGCCAAATCAGGAAGACAATCACATTCACAATTGTCATAAAAAGAATAAAATACAGCTAACCAGGGAGGTGAAAGATCTCTACAATGAGAATTACAAAACACTGCTCAAAGAAATCAGAGAAGACACAAACAAATGAAAAAACATTTCGTGCTCATGGATAGGAAGAATCAATATTCTTAAAATGGCCATACTGTCCAAAGCAATTTACAGATTCAATGCTATCCTATCAAACTACCAAAGACATTCTTCACAGAACTAAATATATATACATATTTTAAAATTCATATGGAACCATAAAAGAGCCCAAATAGCAAAGGCAATCCTAAGCAAAAAGAACAAAACTGGATGCATCAAGTTACCCAACTTCAAACTTACTACAGGGCTACAGGAACCAAAACAGCATGGCACTGCTACAAAACAGATGCATAGACCAATGAAACAGAATAGAGAGCCCAGAAATAAGGCTGCACACCCTCGTCTATCTGATTTTCAACAAAGCTGAAAAAACAAGCAATGCGGTAAAAACTCATTACTCAATAAATGATGCTGGGATAACCTGCTAGCCATATGCATGAGATTGAAACTGGACCCATTTCTTACACTGTATACAAAAATCAACTCAAGATGGATTAAAGACTTAAACGTAAAACCCCAAACTATTAGGTTGGTGCAAAAAAGTAATTGTGGTTTTGGCCATTACTTTCAATGACAAAAACTGCAATTATGTTTGCACCAACCTAATATAAAATCCCTGAAAGACAACCTAGGAATACCATCCTGGACATAGGAATGGGCAAAGACAAAATCTCAACAGAAGCAAAAATTGACAAATGGAATCTAATTAAACTTAAGAGCTTCTGTACAGAAAACACACACACACACACACACACACACACACACACACACAAAACAACAACAACAAGAAAACACTATCAACAAATTAAACAGACCACTTACAAGATGAGAGAAAATTTTTGCAAACTATTCAATGGACAAAGGTCTGATATCTAGCATCTATAAAGAATTTAGGAAAAGTTACAAGAGGAAAACAAATGACCCCGTTAAAAAGCGGGCAAAGAACATGAACAGAAACTTCTGAAAAGTAGAAATATATGCAGCCAACAATTATATGGAAAAAAAGCTCAATTTTACTGAGTATTAGAGAAATGCAAATCAAAATCACAATGACATTCCATCTCACACCAGTCAGAATGGTGATTATTAAAAAGTCAAAAAATACAGATCCTGGAGAGGTTACAGAGAAAAGGACACATTTATACACTCTTGGTGAGAGTGTAAATAAGTTCAACCATTGTGGAAAATAATATGGTAATTCCTCAAAGAGCAAAAACAGAAATACCATTCTACCAGGTATCCCATTACATTATACATTATTTATTATATGCCCAAAGGAATGTAAGTCATTTTATCGCAAAGACACATAAATGTTCACTGCAACACTATTCACAATAGCAAAGATATGGAATCAACCTAAATGCTCATCAGTGACAGACTGCATAAAGAAAATGTGGCACAGATACACAATGGAGTACTATGCAGCTATAAAAATGAATGGGATTGGCAGACCAGGATGGTTCACGCCTGTAATCCCAGCACTCTGGGAGGCTGAGGTAGGTGGATCACCTGAGGTCAGGAGTTTGGCAACAGCACGACCAGCATGGTGAAACCCTGTCTCTATTAAAAAGGACTTCATGACTAAAACACCAAAAGCAATGACAACAAAAGCCAAAATAGACAAATGGGATCTAATTAAACTTCACAGCTTCTGCACAGCAAAAGAAACAATCATTAGAGTGAACCAACAACCGACAGAATGGGAAAAATTTTGCAATCTATCCATCTGACAAAGGGGTAATATTCAGAACCTACAAAGAACTTAAACATATTTACAAGAAAAACACAAACAACCCCATCAAAAAGTGGGCAAAGGATATGAACAGACACTTCTCAAAAGAAGACATATATGAAGCCAACAAATGTGAAAAAATGCTCATCATCACTGGTCGTTAGAGAAATGCAAATCAAAACCATGTTGAGAAATGGTATCATGCCAGTTAGAATGGCAATCATTAAAAAATCTGGAGACAACAGATGCTGGAGAGGATATGTAGAAATAGGAACACTTTTACACTGTTGATGGGAGGGTAAATTAGTTCAACCATTGTGGAAGACAGTATGGCAATTCATCAAGGATCTAGAAACAGAAATACCATTTGACTCAGCAATCCCATTACTGGGTATATACTCAAAGGAGTAAAAATTGTCCTATTATAAAGACACATGCACACATATGTTCATTGTGGCACTGTTTACAATAGCAAAGACTTGGAATGAACCCAGATGCCCATCAATGATAGAGTCGATAAAGAAAATGTGGCACATAGACACCATGGAATATTATGTAGCCATAAAAAAGGATGAGTTCAAGTCCTTTGCAGGGACATGGATGAATCTGGAAACCATCATTCTCAGCAAACTGACACAAGAACAGAAAACCAAACACCGCATGTTCTCATCATAAGTGGATGTTGAGCAATGAGAACACATGGACACAGGGAGGGGAACATCACACATTGGGGTCTGTTGGGGGGTAGGGAACTAGGGGAGGAATAGCAGTGGGTGTGGGGATTGGGGAGGGATAGCATTAGGAGAAATACACAGTGTAGGGGATGGGGGGATGGAGGCAGCAAACCACCATGGCATGTGTGTACCTATGTAAAATATAATTAAAAAAAATAAAATGACAAGTTAAAGGATAACAATATTGACAATAATATAAATAATAACAAAGAAAAAAAATTAGCTGGGCGTGGTAGGCGCCTGTAATTCCAGTTACTCACGAGGCTGAGGAAAAAGAATCACTTAAACAGGGGAGATGGAGGAAGGCGGAGTTTGCAGTGATCCAAGATGGCGCCATTGCATGTAGTCTAGGCGACAGAGCCAGAGCCTCCGTGTCAAAAAAAAAAAAAAAAGAAAAAGAAAAAAAAGAATGGGATCATGTTCTTTGCAGGGACATGACTAGAGCTGAAGGCCATTTACCTTAGCAAACTAACGCAGAAACAGAAAACCAAATATCGAATGTTCTCACTTAGAAGTGGGAGCTAAATGATAACACATGAACACAAAGAAGGAAACAACAGACACTGAGGCCTCTTGTAGGGCAGATGGTGGGAAGAGGGAGAGGAGCAGAAAAAATAACTATTGAGTACCAGGCTTAGTAAGTGAGTGATTAAATAATTTGTACAACAAACTCCTGTGACAGGAGTTTACCTGTATAAAACATCTTCACATGTACCCACAAACCTAAAATAGGAGTTAAGGGAATAAATAAACCATCATATTAGAAACTTAAAAAAAAAAAAGGCAGGTTGGCTGTTAATCTATCCCATAGCTGCAAATATAGCAAAATTGTCACTTAAGTAATGAAACGATAGAGGTTGTTCCCACTGAATCAGGGCTAAAGCAAGCCTCTCACTCTTTCTAATATTTCTTTTATTTATTTTTAACATGTTACTGAAAATTCTTGTTAATGCAATCGGACACTAGGGAAAATACAGAGACAAGATAATTGGAATATTCTAGTAGCTTGTGTTAGAAGAACAGTACAGATAAATATGAAGGTGAAAAGAATCCTTTTATAAGTATACAAAAATCAGGGAGGTTAGCTCTTTTTCTCAGGCCTCTACTACTTTATGAGTTCTTAAAACATTATGAATGAACTTAATGCAAACATCTCTACTTACACAAATATTAAGTGTTTAATTTAGGATTACATTGTGGCTATAATCCTATCATAAGAGGATGGTTAAATGGAGCTATGTTGAAGTAAACTACAAATTATCTCATTCACAAAAAGAAGTGACAGAACTCTATAGCACAGACAGTTGAATAAACAGCAGTGAATTAAAAAGGATTAAGGCCAAAATGTAGTTTGATAGATGGCTCTGAATAGGGGTACAAAGCACTCACCCTGACATCCCGACTCCACCCAAAAGAAGAATCGTTTGTATTTTGGAACCAATCCCCAGCTCCTGCTTCTCACCCACAGAAGCAGGATGGGCAGGATCCTATAATGGTTACAACCATTTTAGGACATGTGTCCACATCAGAAAAGCCACATACAAAAAGGAAGGAATTCCTGGGAGTGATGAATGGAGAGAAATACGGCAAAAGAAGCTTAGTTGAAAATACACCTAATAAAGGTTATAAAAATTACCCAGCTTCTATGCAGAGAACTTCATCAATAAATTTGGAAGCCAAAGATGTGTGTTCCCACTGTCTAAACAATGCAACTGCTAAAACATTCTTGCCTGTGTGCCTCAAAGTGACATGTGCAGATATTATCATTGTAGCACCCTTTATTGTGGGCAAAAAAAGTATAAATGCTCTAAATTGTCAACAGGCAAATCAACACTTTAAAATGTTGATATAATAAAGTACTATGCATTGTGGAAATACATTTATAAAGCTATAAATATTACCTTAGAAAAATCTCAGTGGGAATAAACCCATGGGGTAGAATAATGCAAATTGTTGGCTGAAACATGCAGTGTGATAGCATTTTTTATGAAGTTTAGAAACATGCAAAATGAACTCTTGACTCCTTGGTGGAAAATTAAAGTAGGATAATTTGATTTCAAGATACATGTGGATACTACTATTTGCATTATTTCTTAAGCTGTGTACCTGCGTCTTTTGCTATGTCTGAATTAGTTCATAATGCATTTCGAAAAGATATAGTTTAACAATACAATAAGCAAACTATTACAAATGGTTTCTGTGCCAAAAAGATTGTATTTTTAAAGAAGATTATTAGAGCACCCACTGCACCTAGGATATATGGACTGGGAAATAACTGAAATAATCTGAATATTAATGCCCATAATCCCTGACCTGCATTCTCCTGGGAACATAAAAAAATAAGTATATTAAACAGTAAAAGTATTATCATTTGTACAGAACAGATAGGGAACAATGTAATCATATAGGATATTTTTTAGTTTCCTTGGGGGAACTGCAGTTAGACTAGCGTTTCTTTAATTGGAAGAACTCTGGAAACGGTGAACTTCACAGGAGAAGCTGTAAAGTAATCTTTACCTAGGAATGGAGAAGCACAGAATGTGAGGTGTAGCTGCATGTGGAAGAGAGATGAAGGAAGAACAGAAAGAAATGAAAAGGCTTTTCTACTGTGTTTTTATACTTAGCCCTCTTCTACTTTATGAGTTTTTAAAATAAAGAAATTGAGTCGATGTATACCTCTCATGAATACAAATGATACACTATGAGGGCAAAAACTTTAGAAAGTGCTGAAAGGTGCAACTGTAAATCACAAAAAGAAAAAATTAACATGGAATCAGACTTTCGTTCTTAGAATAAATTGCACTTTGCCATAATTTTAATATACTGCTGAATTTGATTTGTTAGAATTAAATTAAAATGTTGGCAACTAATTTCAGTAGTAAGATATATCTAGAGTTCCATTGTTCATCCTGTCAGTTTTGGGTGTCAAGGTTATTCTGGTATTCCTTAATGAATTAGGAAGTTTTCCAACTTTTTCAATAATACAGAACATTTTGCTTATAACCTGAGTATTTTATAGTCTCTTAAAAGTTTTCTCAGAATACTATGGAATTGCATTCATTTAGTTTAAAAATGTTGACATTAATTAGCTCAATTTATTTCATAGTTCATACAGGTTTCTGCTTTTGGTGTATTATTTTTATTCATTAGTTTTCCCAGAAAATATTATCAATTTTGTCTATATTTCCAAAATCATCAGTATAGTTTTATCAGTGTGTGCCAATGGGCATTTTGGGAGTATTTATGCTTTAGTTCTATAAAGTAAAATTTATAATTTTTAAGTTACCAATACATTTTACATTCTATCTAAGAAATATTTGTCTATACCAAGGAGAAAAATTTTTATCCCACATTTTTGTAGACTTCTTTTATTCGTAGATTTAAATTTAAGGTTTTGATCACCTTCAAGTCAATTTTTTATGTGATGAGAGGTAAAGATTGAGTTTTTTAAAATGAATACTTGGTTGTTCCAGAATATTTTTTAAAAAACTAGCTTTTCTGCGTTAGATAAATATGAGTTTTCTCAAAATTTAATTGTTGACATATAAATTGATTTTATTCTAGGTTTTTAATTCTACTCCACTGATCTATGTGTCTATCCTTCTGCCAGTAACATACAATCTTGATTATTGTAGCGGTATAGTGAATCCTGAAATTAGGTGTTTCAAGTCATCACACTTTGTTCTTTTCAATTTTGTTTTAACTATCTTAACCCCTCTGTATTTCTTAATAATTTTATAATTTGTCAGTCTCTAAAGCTAATCTGGTAAAAGTTGGTTTGGATTACAATAATTTTGAATACAAATTTGGAAAGAATAGACATCTGAAGATATTGTGTGCTCCCATTTGTAAAAGATTGGAAACAAAATATTTTCCACTCACCCCTCTTAATACTTGCAGAACACTTTTGACACCAGATGTATGAGTATTTTTCTCCACAAGCGATTCTGTAGCAGGGACCAGCTGGGTGCTCCATTATTTAACTCAATTCTGACACTGTCTATCAGGGCATAGTGTTAAGGACTCAGTCTTACAAGCCTGCCCCTACTTCATATGGCAGTTGCAATTCCCTGGAGAACTTGTATTTCTGGCCAACCTGCTATAAATCCGGGGTTCCCACGATGCCCTCCTCGGGTTCAATAATTTGCTAAAGTTCTCCATAGAACTCAGGGATAAACCTGTGTTTATCTATTTATTATAAATAATATATTTCAGTGATCACAGATGAAGAGCCATACAAAGGAGATGCACAGAGCAAGGAAGCTTGGAAGGAGGGCAGAGCTTCCACATCCTCTCTGGGCACCCCCACCCCGGACATTGCCACGTGTTCAGCAATCTGGAAGCTTTCTGAATCCAGTCCTTTTGGGATTTAATGAAATTATATTGTCGTGATTGACTAAATCATTGGCCACTAATAATCAACTCAACCTTCAGTTCCTCTCCCCTCCCCAGAGGTTGGAGGGTGGAGTTGAAAGTTCCAACCTCCTCATCGCAGATGATTTCCTTGGCAACCAGCCCCAACCCTGAGGCTGTGGAGGAGCCCACTGAGAGCCACCCAATTAGAACGAAAGGTGCTCCCATCACTCAAGAAATTACAAAGGTCTTCAGAGTTCTACGTCAGAAACTGGGGTTAAAGAACAAATAGTAGAGCAAATAATTCTAAATAATTCTTTTAGCATCTCTGGTATTAATATAATGCAAGGATTTCAGGAGCTCTGTGTCAGGAATCGGGGAAGAAGCCAATACATATTTCTTTCTCTCTCTCTCTGTTCCCCCCTTCTATGATATGTATACATACATATCTATATATATATATACACCCATACATATTTCTCTATCATATGTATATATATATATATATATATATACACCCATATATACCCTTACATATATATTTATTTATAGTTCTTATTGTATCTCAGTATCGCACTATTCATGAAAATGGTGTATCTCTCCATCTTTTAGGGCTTTTCTAATTTCTCTTAGCAATGTTTTGTAGTCAGCTGTGTCTTTCCTGGGTTGCCTATCCTATATTGTGTAAATTTATGCCTAAATATATTGTTATTATAAATGAAAAATTACTATTTTGTTAATTAATAAACTTTATTTTTGAACAGTTTTAGATTCACTGCAAAATTGAGCAGAAATTACACACAGCTCCTATATACTCCCTGTCTTCAGACACGTACCCTTCCTCACTATGAATGCCTCTGCACCACAGGAGTAATGTATTACAGCTGATCAACCTACATTGCCACATCATCACCTACAGTCCATAGTTTACATTAGGGCTCCTTTGGATGTTGTACATTATCAACACACATATAATGTGCCAAATATGTAATGTGTATGCACCATTGTGGTAACACACAAAACAGTTTTATTGCCTTAAAATTGTTCTGTGCTGTCTTTTCATCCTAAATGAAAACCATTTTTTAAGTACAATTTCACATGTTTGATGAATCAACTGCCTGCTGGAACAAATTTCAACACTTCAAAGGATGTTGATTATTTATATTGACCGTGTATCTTGCAACTTAAAAAAATTCGGTGATTCATCCCAGTAGCTACTTTAAGGAATACATAACATTTTTCATACATATAATTATTTTATCTGAGAATAAAAACTTTTTTTTCTTTTCTTTCTGATCTCTCGACAATATTTTTTTGTTGTTTAGAGTAAACATATCTTCTATACATTTTATTTTTATCCATAGTTTATGTATTGTTGCCTTTGAAAATTTTGTTTAGTTTTATATTCATTTTCCAAAAGCATCTTGTTAGTGTATAGAAAGAAAATTGATTTTTGTTTATTGAACTTGCATCTTAAAATAGTACCATGAACACATGTAAAGTCCTCAATAAAATTCTTCCATTCTTAACATTTTGCCATGTTGATCTACTCTCACTCTATTGCTTCATCCTAAAATATTCCTAAGAAAAGAAGATTCATCTACATAACCATATATAGTAAAACATTCAGGAAATGTAACACTAATCCAATTATGTTATATGCATTCCACATACACTTTTCTTCCATTTTTACAATAATGTCCTCTATGTCTCTGTCGTATTTTCCATCTTTTTTGGTTTTGTTTTCATTCCAGAATGTAATCACGTGTTACCCATCACATGTATTAGTTCCCTAGTACATCAAAATTAAAAACACTGATATTTTAAAACTTCAGGCCTTATATCCCTCCATTTGCATTCATTAGGTTGATTGGTCATGACTAGAGTCTAAACATTTAACAGGACTTTAGATGAGGTGTCCTTCTCAGTTCATCAATGAAGCGGAGCAAGGTCAGTTTGTCCCAACACTGGGGAGGTTGAATGATCACTTAATTAAGGTAGTGTCAGCCGTATTTCTCTATTATAAACTCATTATTTTTCCAGTTTTGATACCCATATTTCCAAACATGCTTTATGACCTATTTCACTGACAAATGAGGAATATTCTATAATTTCATATAAAATTTACTTCTAGATGTACATTCCAGTCATCGCTAATTTGCTTGACAGAATAATGCCAAAAAAGAAAGACGGAGGCATTTGGCAAATCAGTAATGAATAGGCAGCACTTGCTGGGGATGGGATTTGAAGAGGAATAATCAAGGCAGAGTTACAGGCTATTCATATTGACCAGCAGAAATAATAAGTTTACCAGAATGCAGAAATGATGTGGATTGCCTTATTTTCTAATGATCAGGAATGTGTGTGTGTGTGTGTGTGTGTGTGTGTGTGTGTGTGTTTGTGTGTATCAGAGAAAGAAACAGAGAGAAAGAAATATGGGGGTGGGGTCGGGCGATGTGGCTCACACCTGTAATCCCAGCACTTTAGGAGGCTGAGGCGGGTGGATGATGAGGTCAGGATATTGAGACCATCCTGGCCATGGTGAAACCCTGTCTCTACTGAAATGCAAAAAAATCAGCCGGGTGTGGTGGCACGTGCCTGTAGTCCCAGCTACTCAGGAGGCTGAGGCAGAGGAATCACTTGAATCTGGGAGACGGAGGTTGCAGTGAGCCAGATCGTGCCACTGACTCCAGCCTGGTTAATGAGCACTACTCTGTCTCAAGAAAAAAAAAAAAAGACAGAAAGAAAGAAAGAAAGAAAACACACATGAGGGGTGGGTGGGAGTATCGTGTGAATATTAGTGAGACTCCCAGTGGGTGACAGGCTCTAGTTTTGTCACTGAAGGAGGTGGAATGGAATCTTTTTCTCTCTCTCATCACACCATCTTGAATATTTTTCATTGATCTGTCTTCAAAAATACTGATCTTTTCTTTTCTAATCTTCTCTGGGTCACACCCAGTTATTTGTGATATAGAAATTCCATTTTTATGGCTATCATTCATCTCATCACTATGTTTATATTTGCTTATAAGTCCTATTGCATATTTATAATATTGATAGTTAATTCAAAATCCTTGTCTCACCTCTTTCATTTTTGATTCTGTTTTCATGATCTGATTTTGTCCTAATTATGGATCACATTTTATAATTCCTTTGCAAATATAAAAAATTTTGATTGGTGTTCAATGCTTTGAATATTCTGCATTTTATTGTATTTTTCTTAATGACTATTGAAGTTCATTCTGGCAAGTGGTTGATTTACTTGCTGATGATCTTGGTCATTTTGTGTTAGCATTTATTCTAAGGCTATTTGTGACCTGCTATTAAGATATGACCTTTCTTGAGTCTTTTCTGAATGCAGGTATTTAACCAAGTGTATTCCTTCCTCCCTGGTAGGTTTAAATGTCTTCCAGCTTGTGGGAATTTTGGAACCTTTGCAGTGTAAAGCTCTCAGGTTCATCTTTTCCAGCCTTTGGAGTTTCACTTTATGTATAGGTAGCTTTTATTTAGCCACATAGTCAAGAAGACTCCTAGGCAGATTTTGGGAAAGTATTTTCTGCATACCTTCCTCTGCCTGCAAATTTCAGCTACAATTGTCTACCCAGAATCTCAACTTCACCTCCTAAAATCGTGATAACCCCTATCCTGGGCTCCATGAATTTGATAGTAATGGTTCTAAGGAGACCACTTGGACAATAGGGCATCTCTCATGCACTTCCCTTTTCTCAGGAGTCACAGTTCTTCATTTGTCATGAGTTGTGTTAAATATTACATGCAGTTTTTAATTTTTTAATGAATACATGAAAAGTTTAGTCTCCATTACTCCACCCTGGCTGGAAACACAAATTCCAACCTGTGGTTTTTCCTCATAATTCTATTTCTATTGTTTTTCAATTGAGTGAAATTGCATCCCTTAAACCTGTGTATGCAGTTCAAAAAGCTTTCCTCAACTTTTTCCCCACACTTCTGTCTTTAACCTAAAGATATTATAGTGCTGTCATAGATATTTAAGTATGTATAAAATGTATCCCAAATCTAGTTTATTTCTTGGGTACCCTATTCCAGTTAATTATAAGCACCTGGTAACTATTTGCTCAATCATTTATCAGAAAGTTAGCCCAGGATTTTTCTTCTTTGCTACACTTCACTTAAAAAGAAGATTAAACCTGAAAAACAGCATGGTTTTGCAGTTAAGAGAACATTCTAGCGCTGCACTACCAGGGTTCAAACCCAAGGCTCTTTCATTCACCAGGTCTGTAGCCTTAGGGAAATTACTTCATCTCTCTATTTAGGTTCCTTCATCTACAGATTGGATGAGAATGATAATAATATGATTATTTTAAGGAGTATAAAGAAGTAAATGTTTATAGAACAAATAGGCTCATCCCTGGCAAAGTATAATACATAAACATGTGCTTTTAAATACACTGAAAAAGACTTTTGCTTTCTTGAAATAGTTTCCCATTGCTAATGCCTACACTCAAAATTGGTGTAGTCTTATATTAATTTCATAACAAAATTTTGGCAAGAAACTTTACTCTCTTTTTTATTTGGTTTCACACTGAAATATGAAAAATCTATAAAATATAATTTCCTGTTTATTATATGTAACTTTTCTGTTCTGATATTCCTAAACTTCCTACCATGACATATTTGCTCTTAATTTGATGTTTACTTATACTTCTTGACACATTGATTTTCCATCTCTTTCTTTTTACATCAAATTACTCGCAGTTCTTGAGCTATAACATGTTCTCTCATGTCACCATCTGTTTAACTTATTTTCAACTCCTTCATCTACCCAGTAATAGGGATTAGTAACTTCTAGATTATCAGCTAGCCATTGTCTCTGCTTCATAGTTTTACTTGTCATTAGATGCAACATTTGCTTCTACGGTATATTTTTAGATGGCCCCTACCACTACATATTTATAAGTCCTTTAGTTATTTGCCTACTTTTCATAAGAAATGTTGCATTTTTGAAGGTCCTGATTTTTACTTATTTTCCCAATATTTTGTATGTATTTCATGTGTACAGCACATTTACCAAACCTGAATTTAATTGGATGTCTACTAAATTAATAAATAAAATAATAAATGTATAGTGTTTAGAAGATAGTTGTCATTTGTCATGGGATTAGTAATCATTGCACATTGGTAATGACCAGGGTTCACTTGCGATAGAAAAATCCCGAATTCTGACTGTAAGAATTTTAGAATTATGAACACACACACACACACACACACACACATACCCCCAAACAAGTCAGTCAAAAAAAGGAATTGTTTTGGTTTTGATACTCAGAAATAATATGTTAAAGAATCTTATCTTGTACATTTTCGCTGTAATCACCTTCAGTGTCTTTATGATAAGGATATTTAAAATGTTAATGATTTTAGACATTAGGCTTTGTGAAAAAAGTAACTCAGAAGAGTGGAAAGTTTTCTACTAACAGTTTTCTTTCTTTTTTTTTTGATACAGAGTCTCGCTCTATCGCCAGGCTGGAGTGCAGTGGCACGATCCCGGCTCACTGCAACCTCCGCCTCCCGGGTTCAAGCAAGTCTCCTGCCTCAGCCTCCCGAGGAGCTGGGACTACAGGCGTGCACCACCACGCCTGGCTAATTTTTTGTACTTTTAGTAGAGACGGGGTTTCACTATGTTGGCCAGGATGGTCTCGATCTCTTGACCTCGTGATCCGCCCGCCTCGGCCTCCCAAAGTGCTGGGATTACAGGCTTGAGCCACCGAGCCCGGCCCTCTACTAACAGTTTTCTAAGTAATCACTTCATGCTAAAGCATGGAAAAATAAAGGTTATATTTGTAACAAGGTGCTGACAGATAAATGAAGGTATTATTTATATTTTATTTGATGAGCTAGGAAAACTTCTGATGGAAAAAACCAAAGGCTCTTTTTTTCTGAATTCAGCACAGACAGACTCTAGCAAATCAGTCTGTGAAGTGTTGCTTGCTGGAAATGATGTGCTTCCAGAAAAGTAAATGAGATTCTCCACAAATTTTCCTTGTCACTTCTTTGACACAGCTATAATTATCACAGAACTAACTCCTGATTGCTCCATCACTGGGTTCTCTGGAGGAAGCTAATGATGATCTCTACATACAAGAAGAAGGCAAAATGAAACAAAAGAAAATCCTCTGCCAGAGAGGTGGCCCCAGAAGGTCTCTGCAGAGACATAAAATGGTCACTGTGGAACCTGTTGGTACACCCTCTGCCCTCCACTTCCCATGGTCATTTTCCACCTGTACAGCATGAGTCCCATGACAGCCAGTGCATCCCAGACTGCAGTGCTGCACCCTCAGCAAAAGGAAGACCTACCGTCTAGAGGATGTGACAGTAATCAGTCACACACATCTTACATAAAATGAACTCAAGATTTTTACTCCTCGTGATTCCATGTTAAACATACTTATATTTTAATAGTAGTAAACATTTATTGGATTCCAAAATAAAGTTCACTACCCTTAATGGACCCCCACCCTATTTGCCCCACCACAAACATGATATTAAAATACAGCATATTACATAAGAAATGAAATGTGATTGGAATCAAAATCATTTAATAAATTATATATAATATTTTATATATGTGTACACACACACAAATACATATAATCTTCTTTTTGGTAAACACGTTGCCCATCGATAATGTACCAGAGATATACAGAATAATTGACACCAAACTACTACCAAGACGCGGCAAACCCCAAAATAAAGCCCACCACAATGCAAAGAGACTACAAAATGTGAAATATACCACATGAGATCTGGAGAAGGATCCCCTCAGGTGTAGAGATGAAGTTGAGTGAAAAACTGGAGAAGCGCAGGGTTAGCCAAGTTGATGAAGGAGGAAAGGGCTTCCTGGGCAGAAGCAGCATGCATGCATTCTGCTGCCATGGGAGAAGGGCATGTCTCAGGAGCTGGGGCTACTACAGCTGAAGCTTAGGCCCAGGAAGCAGCCTGAGGTTAGAGTGTCAATTCCAGGCTACAGCAGGACAGAACCTTGAATGCTGTTGAAGATTATGGGGAATGGTAGAAACAGCAGTATAGAAAACAGTAGTTGCGGCCAGGAGCTGTGGTTCACACCTGTAATCCCAGCACTTTGGAAGGCTGAGGTGGATGGATCACGAGGTCAGGAATTTGAAACCAGCCTGGCAAGATGGTGAGCTGAGATTGTACCATTGCACTCTAGCCTGGGTGACAGAGCAAGACTCTATCTCAAAAAAAAAAAAAAATGCTAGCTGGGAACAAAGCAAGAGTGCCTTTGATGGGTAACCCTGAAGTGAGCCTCCTGACCTTTGGAGGCCATGGTAACAATTGAAAGAGGAAGCGTTAAGGACTCTAAATAGGTCATTCATAGTGAGATATAATGGGATGAGATTATATATATATGATCAATTGCCCTCAATGCCAGATTGGATGGATTTGAATGCATTGAACTGGATTTATGAGTGAATCTAGGAGTTTAGTTGGAATATTTTGAGCTTAAATAGCAAATTGATGTACACTGTTAAGATGAGAGAAATGGGAAAGATTTGGTATGAATTGAGTTAAATTAGAGAGATCAGCAGCAAAGGGGTAACACTGTGAGAAAGATGCCACTAAAATATTTTAACAGAATGTTTTATTAATCCTTTCCTGAAATTAAGGAAGAAAGAAATCATCATAACAATTAAACCACTGAGCTTTGCAGCTGTCATGATGACCATCAGGAATCATGTTCCAGCTTTTCAGCAGCTCCTACAGCCAAGACATCTCCCTAGCAAAACCGAAGGTGATTAGCGTCCCAGAACATCAGCCCCAAAAAGTTGAGAAAATATCTATTTATCAATACATATAGTTGATTTTTTTTTGAAAAAGCATTAAAATTGTCACCATGGGGAAAAACAGATTTGCTGGCTTTCTTATACTTGATACATTTTACGAATTATAAGTTTCACTTTGAATTACATGTATGTGTTGGAGGAGGGTTGGCTAAATCATCTCTGATTCATGCTCATTAGTTATTGCTCTCATCAAAGCCATATTCTTTTATAATCCCCTCTGCAATGTCAGATGTAAGACCTTCTTTTGAGGTGCAACCATCACTGTGTATTCTTTGGAAGTGAAGAGGAGCTGTTTCCACGTGCACACTGCCCAAAGTCAAGAATCCTATGATCGAGAACTAAAAAAGGTCTAATATTTTCCCCTGTTTCTAACCTAACAGGTTAGCCAGCCACAGTTCAGTTGATGTTGGCAGAAGACATGAGAATCCTAGTTCAGAGACAAAGTACTTCATTCTTTATGGCACTGAAAGCAGTGTAAGCTACATGTTCACATTGGTTTCTTGCCCCCAAGTCTCTTTGGGGAGTGGATAGATAATGCTGATGCCACATCAGCAGAGGGCTTGTGTCACAGCTTAAGAAACAGCTTAAGAAATATGCCCATTCTTTGAGAAGGGATGCTTGCAAATATGACCACCTTTTGTTTTAGTGGGAAATAGTATCTTTCTTATCTTGGTCAGGAAACAAATATTTGTGCCTAGCAAGGAGACTTCTGTCTTCTAATGTTGTTTGCTATTAGCATATAATATTATCAATATGAATCTGCAGTCAAGGCATCAATGCCTCTTCACAAGATTTGTGGAAGCACAGAGATTATGTAGAACCTTCTCCGCTACACATCTTAATCCTTCACATGTTAGAAAAGGCTGCAATATTTTAAAAATGAATTAATTTAAAAAAAGAACAATACTACAAAGACATTTTACAATGAGTTTTACTTATACTGTTTCCAGATGTGACAAGTTTAGAATTAGATCCTTTCCCTATCATGGTCTCAGTAGATCTTTCAGAGGTGGGATCTTCAGTTTATGCCAGAAGTAGAACGTCAATATTATAGATGTACTGATCTTTGTCATTCCTATCGAGATCTGTTTAGATATTGCTGTTTCCCACAGAGAACATCCAAGTCATCAAATACTCTAAAAAACACAGAAACTTAACTTAGATTACATTAGAAAGTTTAAATACCCTACTCCATTGAGAATATCATCTGCCACTTCGGCACTAATATGATCCCAGACACAGCTTCCCCATCATTTAAGAGAAAATATAGAGTTACGTATATACTTCTTCTCATTCAGTCCAGTTTACAACTTGTTCCAGAAGCTGCAAACATTTTACTAGTATTGTATGTCACCGAAAATCATCCAAATTAAGTTATAACACAGTACCTTCATGTGTGATCTTCCTGTTTCTCTTTCCTCTTAAAATCTATATTAACAACAATTGACACTCAACAGTTGGCCTCATGATGAGGTCAAGAGCTTATCATCAAATTTTGGCTGGAACAAAGAGTAAATTCTTTTGGTAGCCTTGAGTTTTCCAGACAGGAACTCAAGGGAGGCTGGATTATCTCAGGGACTGGGCTATAGGCTGCTAGGAGCCATGAGTTTGGTCAAAGGGAGTAATAAAGTGAAGTATTGAGCAAATTGTGGACTATCCACAGATTGAATTATCCCTTAGTAATAGTCTGTTTTCTTTTCTTTCTTTTTTCTTTTTATAGAGACAGGGTTTTTCCCTGTTGGTAAGGCTGGTCTTGAACTCTTGACCTCAGGTGATCCACCCAACTCAGCCTCCCAAAGTGCTGGGATTACAGGCATGACCCATCACACCCAGCCAATAGTTTGTTTTCATGGTGCTGATAAAGACATACCTGAGACTGGACTATTTACAAAAAGAAAAAAAAAAAAGAAAGAGGTTTATTGGACTTACAGTTTCACATGGCTGGGGAGGCCTCACAATCATGGTGGAAGGCAATGAGGAGCAAGTCACATCTTATGTGGATGGCACCAGGCAAAGAGAGAGCTTGTGCAGAGAAACTCCCATTTTAAAGCCATCACATGAGACCCATTCGCTATCATGAGAACAGCCTGGGAAAGACCTGCCCCAGTGATTCAATCATTCCCCACCAAGTCCCTCCCACAACACATAGGAATAATGGGAGCCGCAAGATAAGATTTGGGTGGGGACACAGAGCCAAACCATATCAGTAATAAAAAGAAATTACCTGTTGGTACATGCTCTACCATTGGGAAATCTCAAAGTAGTTATGCCAAGGAAAAATTCTGGGAAATGTAATTTACCCTATAATGATGGACACATACGGATATATGCTTGTATATGTGTGTGTGTGTGTGTGTGTGTGTGTGTGTGTGTGTGTGTGTGCTTAAATTTTAATCACCTTGAGAATACTTACTTTTTCATAAATAAATAAAATATAGAATTAAATATGCCTTCTTGAGATATTATAATTTCAGTTGGACTCATACGTACCTCATAGAGCTAATGATACTTTTAACAATAATTATGATGATAATGGTAAGTTATTCCTCATGAAATCTTTCTGGCTAGGCACAATCATTATTTTGATTTTACATACAAGAAATTAAGACATTGAGAAATCTGCCTGTGATCACAAGAGAATGTAAAACTTAATCTGCAACCAGACTATTTTACTTCAAAACTCATTGCTGTTTATTAAGTCACTCTATTGTTACTAAGCTATTCATATAGATACTTTGTAAGTTAACTGATGTTAATATAAATGCTAGTATGAGGTGTTGAGAAGAAATAGAGATATGAAGAAATGTGTAGTTTTTAAAAGAAACCAAAAGTAGAAATTATGAGCAAGAAGCTGCTAAATAAATGTAGCTCTCTTCTGAGTGATGGAAAATAAAATTATAAAGCACCTTATGAACACTGTGGTTATAAGCCATATTTTGAGGTTGCACTCCAAGGCAATTTCACGGACATCACATAGATCCCAATAGAGCTGTGATTAGAGTGAATCATTCTGGGTCACCAGTTGTATGTTATTTCCACTACACTGCATCACACCTCACAAACAGCTTACGATGTTACTTGATATCAAATAATTAATGAGAGCTAAACACAGGTAAATATGCATCCCCTGGGAATGGCATCTTGATGAAAGAATTCTAATAATCTACCAAGAGAAAAATGATGACATTCAAGAAAACTTACGCAAGATTCCTGAATCCCAACATTGCCAGAGTGTGTTGGGACAACATTAGAATTTGTTCAGATCATTAATTAAATGTGCCATTCAGCTATCTGCCTGAGGATGTGTATGTAAAATGTACCTTCATTAAGCTACTCTTTCTTCGAAACTTCTTGTCCTGGTTCTTCATGTTGAGAAGGATCAGCTGCACTGCACACATGTGGCTCACCTTTGTAACACCAGGCTCCATCAACTCTGTGTTCACTGACACTTTCTGAGTCAAAGCAGTTATTTTTTCCAATTAAGAAGCAACCTGGAGTTATACAGAAAGTAGCATTACATGTCGACTATCTGATGAAGCAAATGACACACTAATTCAGTGAGGCACAGAGGGAAGTAATTTGGCAGGATAGGAAGGTTTAATTCAGGCCGCTGACTACATTTAGTGAATTTTAGCCTTTCATTTTCCACACCCAAGTTTGATACTGTCCTTTGAAATTTATATTCAAATAAAATTAGGAAACATTTATTGAATGCTTACTAAATATAATTTTTTATGCAAATGACTGCAAATCTCCAAATTACTAGCATATGGAGACATAAAACAGAAAAGGCGCAGCAAGCTTTGCACATTAAATGACATAGAATACTTGGTTTTGATAAGTGAGATCACTACAAAATGCAAAAGCAAAAATTTAAAAAAATTAAAAAACAATGTATTTCACTGGGGCACTTAAATCAGCTTATATAAATTTATGTCACATAATTTATTGGCCAAAATTGTTCATGCTCAAGGCTATTTTTCCTCAGAACTTATGTGATAAAATACAGTATCTTCTGCATTGGAAGCAAACAAACATAATGTTAAAAATGTTTTACTCTTTCATTTGTTTTTTTGATAAAATTAATCAGTTATATGCAAACCCAAATACTCGACTTATAATTTCTTTCTGTATTGATTAGACTTTAAAAGAGAAACAACTCTTTCGATAGTAGTATATTTTAGATAACTTTCTTTTATTGAATCTATTCCACTTCTAAAAGGTCAAATCCTAACATTTTAGAAATAATTATTATTTATTGAAGGCATTAAACTAATTACTTCAACTTCTCTATTATTTATTTTGGGATTTAGTGGTAGGCGCATTGCCTGACTGGCAATAATTAAAGCATCAATGTGTTATTTGAAACTTAAGGGGACAGAAACACTTAACCATGAATCTCATTTTTAGCAGCTATGAAGTGGATATTTTAAATTTTTTCATGGAAATAAAATTTAAATCTGGCCTTGTGAAGGCAATTAGAATACCTCAGAAAATTCACTATATTTAAGAATTGAAAGATATTGTTAGATAATTTGGCACTTTGTAAGTAAAAGTCTGCCTTTTCCATTTGTAAAAAGATCTGAACTTAACTAGATAAATGTATTCCCAGAGACTCTAGCATAGCAGATAAATTTGGGTAACTGAAGCTTGAAACATATTTTCTAGGAATGTTCGTAGTGTATTTTTAAGACATAAAGAATGAAAGCAGAGAAATTACAAAAAATAACAAGAAAAAAATTTTTTTGAAAAGTTTGTTAAAATTGTATATTAATAGCTTTTAATCATAATATGATTATTTAAATTATAATTAATGAAACTTTAAAATAATGCCATATCAAACCATTTAAGAAGTAATGCCAGATTTTTAAAAATAAAAATGATGTATAGAGTACCTTGACTCTGGTACTTAATGTCATTCTTTCATTCATTGAGTATTTATTGTGGTTCCCTTGGTGATAAACACTGCATAGGACAATAGGGATACACACAAAAAGTAAGACTTAGTCCTTACCTTCCAAAAAATTATAGTTCAATAAAGGTTCACAGGCTGTTTTATTTGACTTGTTGCTTCTTGAGTGTTGTGCTATCATAAATTTGTTTGATTATTTTTTCTTATCAAAACTCCTTTATCACACTCTGTCCCTGTCTTATTGGGTGTAACTCCTTACTGTTGCCACCAGTACTGCTCCTGACTAAACATTTCTGTTTTCCGACCTGTCCTCTGTTATAATTCATTCCTCCACAGTCTGTTCTAGAGCCTCCAGCACCAACTGTTCAGTGTTTTTCAAATTCATGTCAAAAGTTGCCATCAGGAATTTGTCCCCAGATGGATTATTGATATGCATTATATACCTGTGTATTTATTCTTAACGATTTTCACTGATTTCTTGTGAAATATCATGAATCGGGTGTACCCTACAACCAAATCTTCTTTGGATAATTTTTTTTTTCTATCAATAGCTTTCATCTCAAAACCAAGGCTTTGTCTTGTGCCCCAATTACTTGAGACAATGGGCCAAGGAGTATTCTCTAGTTTAATCTTTTATTGACCACTACAATGTTTTTATACACATACTTATTTTTGAAAGATTTATACTTACAGCTTTGTACTTTTGTTTCTATTGCATATTGGCTTTAAGTCTACATTACTTATCCCAGCACTTTGGGAGGCTGAGGCAGGTGAATCACTTAAGATCAGGAGTTTTAGTACATATATACGTATGTGTGTGTGTGTGTTGAATGTATATTATATATTGAATATATAAAGATGTGGAAACTGATGGACAGAATGGTGAAGTAACTTGCTCAAGGTGACACAGACATTACCAGGAGTGCTATAATTTGAGATCAGGCAGTTTTCAGAGGCTAGACTCTTGGATGAATCCAAGAATCCTCTCAAACTTCTAATTGGAAAGCTATCACATCAACAAACACTGCAAGTAGCCTACATTAACCAGAACAGTAAGAATGCAACTCTATGAAAGTAACTAAAACTGAAGGAAAACATGAAAGAAAGTTATAATCTGTGAAGACTTATTCATAGTGGAGGAAGGCTGGCTGCTTTCTTTTCTTTTTTTTTCATGCTTTCTTTTCTTCTTTTAAATTTTCTTCAGTTTATAAAAAGAAAATGTCCTTAATAAAATACATTAGTGAAATGTAAAGGCATAGGGCCTGCTTCTTACAGATGTATATTCACACACACACACACACACACACACACACAAATATTCATACAGACATGTACATTTACCTGTGTATATGGGCATATATATTTTCAAAAATTCTGGAAGTTTTCTACCACTGTAATTTTCTGTGATTATGGAATATTTCATCAGATGACTATATGCTATCTGACATTAAGTAGAATATTAGACTTTTGGGTTACTTTCATTATATTTCTTTTGTTGATAATGTTTCAATTTTGTATGTATATACATAAATAATTCTAAACACATATTTCTACATTTTATAAGTCTTTCAAGTTATTCTACAGATTGATTATACTGATGTGAAATCCAGCGGCAGTTTGTGGGAATTTTTATTTCCCTCAATACCTTTTATATATTAATTAGCTCACATATGAAGCACAGCTCTTCTGTGACAGTTTCTCCTGTAATATTGCTACAAGTTATTTCGTCTGTAATTTCCCATTTGCCTTTTTATTACTATCCCAATTTTTCATAAAGTTGGTAATATTCACACATTTTAATTTATCGATTCACTATTTTCTGATATTTATCTTACAGTTTTGAGAATATAAAGCAAAACATTAAAAAGATGGCATGGGTGTATGTCTAAATAGCTACTAAATTGCCTCAGTACTCTCCGTGATGTGCCATTATGACAACACTGAGATATCTAATATGCTATCCTATTTTATCATAATACAGCGTTCTTGCACACACATTTGAGTTTGTTCCTAGATGGTTGTTTTATTCAATGCATGCAATAATTCATCTGCCATTTCCACATCATTTCATACATTGTCTGCTTTCATATGAGAAGGTTCAAGTGCATTTCTATTATTTGTGGTCAATCTATCCCAGTGCTGTGTTTCCCTATATTACTTAATGTAGCATTTATTAAGTGCTTGTATTAGAACTTAATACAGCACTGCCTATCCTTATGAGCAATCTATAAATAAGGAATCTATCCCTATATTGCTTTATATATATATATATATATATATAAAGCAACATATGCAATTTTAAATTTTGAACGAGTGACATTTAAATTGAAAACATTTAAATGTCAGTATAGGAATGGCTCCGGAGTGCAGTTCCCAGCAAGAGAGACACAGAGGGCGAGTGATCTCCACATTTCCAATTGAGGTACCAGGTTCATCTCAATGGGACTGGTTGGACAGTGGGTGTAGCTCAAGGAGGGCAAACCAAGGCAGAATGGGGCACTGCCACACCTGGGAAGGGCAACAGTCTAGAGGACCCCCTCCTATCAAATGGAGGCCACTCCAGCACTGTGCATCTCCCATGGTGTTTACAGCGCACAGACCAGGAGATTCCCTCCAGGCTGACAAGTGCCACAGGTTTCCAGCTCAAATCTGGCTGGCCATTTCAGCGAGTGCTGAGGGTTTCCAGCACAAATCTGGGTGGCTGTTTTTAACTAGCTCCTGGAACGCTGGTGAGACAGATCTGCCCATTCCCCTGAAAAAAAGGGTGCTAAAGGCAGGGAGCTAAGCGATCTGTCTCACTGGGTCACACAAAGACCAGCAAACTGAAACCCACTAGCTTGAGAGTTTCACAGCCAGCACAGCAGTTTGAGCTCAACCCGGGATGGTTGAGCTTGGTGAGGAAGAAGGGTGTCCACCATTACCAAGGCAGTCTGCCATGACTGAGGCAGTCCGCCATTACCAAGGCAGTCTGCCACTACTGAGACAGTTCTAACCTTATTTGTGTAAACAAAATTGCAAGGAAGCTTACATAGCAGCTGGGCGGAGCCCACGGAAGCACAGCAATGCCTCTACAGGCAGATTATGACTAGATTCCCTCCTTGCTAGGCAGGGCATCTCTGAAAAAAGGCAGCAGCACATCAGGGACTTATAAATGAAACCCCACCTTCCCAGGACAGAGCACTTGGGAAAAGGGGTGGTTGTGAGTTCCACTGCAGCAGACTTAAATGTCCCAGCCCAGCAGCTCTGAAGGGAGCAATGGGGCTCCCAGCACAGCACGTGAGCTCTGATAAGGGAGAAACTGCTTCCCCAAGCAGCTCCCTGACCCATATATATCAAAAGAGACACCTCATGCAGGAGAGCTCTGGGTGATATCTGGCGGGTACCCTTCTGGGATGCAGCTACCAGAGGAAAGAACAGGCAGCAATCCTTGCTGTTCTGTAGCCCCTGCAGTTGACTTCCAACCAACCGGGATCTGGAGTGGACCTCCAGCAATCCTGCAGCAGAGGGGCTTGATTGTTAGAAGGACAACTAAAAAACAGAAAGAAATAGCTTCAACATTAACAGAAAGGACGTCCTCTCAGAGATCTCATCTGAAAGTCACCAACTTCAAAGACCAAAGAAAGATAAATCCATGCAGATGGGAAGAAACCAGTGCAAAAAGGCTGAAATCACCAAAAATCAGAACACCTCTCCTTCTCCAAGAGACCACAACTCCTCACCAGCAAGGGAGCAAAACTGGATGGAGAATGAGTTTGACAAATAGACAGACACAGGACTCAGAAGGTGGGTAATAACAAACTTGTCTAAGCTAAAGGAACATGTTCCAACCCAGTGCAAAGAAACTAAGAACCTTGAAAAAAGATTAGATGAAATGCTAACTAGAATAAACAGCTTAAAGAAGAACATAAAACACTTGATGGAGCTGAAAAACACAGCACGTGAATTCATGAAGCACATACAAGTTTCAATAACCAAATCAATCAAGCAGAAGAAAAGATAGCAGAGATTGAAGATCAAATCAATGAAATAAAATGAGAAGGCAAGATTAGAGAAAAAAGAGTAAAAAGAAATTAATAAAGCCTCCAAGACATATGGGATTATGTGAAAAGATCTAATCTGCATTTGATCAATGTACCTGAATGTGATGGGGAGAATGAATCAAAGCTGAAAAACACTCTTCAGGATATTATCTCAGAGAACTTCCCTAACCTAGTAAGGCAGGCCAGCATTCAAATCCAGGAAATACAGAGATCACCACAAGAAGAGCAACCCCAAGGCACATATTCATTGGATTCACCAGGTTGAAAATGAAGGAAAAAATGCTAAGGGCAGCCAGAAAGAAAGGTTGGGTTACCCACAAAGGGAAGCCCACCAGACTCACAGCAGATCTCTCAGCAGAAACCCTACAAGCCACAAGAGAGTGGGAGCCAATATTCAACATCCTTAAAGAAAAGAACTTTCAACCCAGAATTTCATATCCAGCCAAACTAAGCTTCATAAGCAAAGGAGAAATAAAATCCTTTATGGACAAGCAATTGCTGAGAGATTTTGTCACCAGCAGGCCTGCCTTACAAAAGCTCCTAAAGGAAGGACTAAACATGGAAAGGAACAACCAGTACTGGCCACTGCAAAATGTACCAAATGGTAAAGACCATCAACACAATGAAGAAACTGCATCAACTAATGGGCAAAACAACTAGCCAGTATCAAAATGACAGGATCAAATTCACACGTAATAGTATTAACCTTAAATGTAAACAGGCTAAATTGGATAAAAAGTCAAGACCCATTAGTGTGCTGTATTCAGGAGACCAATCTCACATGCAAAGACACACACAGACTCAAAATAAAGGGATGGAGGGAAATTTACCAAGCAAATGGAAAGAAAAAAAAAAAAAAGCAGAGGTTGCAATCCTAGTCTCTGATAAAATGGAATTTAAACCAACAAAGATCAAAAGAGACAAAAAAGGGCTTTACATAATGATAAAAGGATTAATGTAACAAAAAGAGCTAACTATCCTAAATATATATGCACCCAATACAGGAGTATCCAGATACATAAAGGGAGTTCTTGACCTACAAAGAGACTTAGACTCCCACACAATAATAGTGGAAGACTTTAACATTCCACTGTCAATATCAGACAGATCAACAAGACAGAAAATTAACAAGGTATCAAGGACTTGAATTCAGATCTGGACCAAGCAGACCTAATAGACATCTACAAAATTCTCCACCCCAAATCCACAGAATGTACATTCTTCTTAGCACTACATCACACTTACTCTAAAATTCACCATATAATTGCAAGTAAATCACTCCTCAGCAAATGCAAAAGAACAGAAATCATAACAACCAGTCTCTCAGACCACAGTGCAATCAAATTAGAAATCAGGTTTAAGAAATTCACTCAAAACTGCACAACCACATGGAAACTGAACAACCTGATCCTAAGTGACTACTGGATAAATAATGAAATGAAGGGAGAAACAAAGATGCTCTTCAAAACCAATGAAAATGAAGACACAATGTACCAGAATCTCTGGGACACATTTAAAGGAGTTTCTAGAGGGAAATTTATAGCAGTAAATGCCCACATAAGAAGCGAGGAAAGATCTAAAGTCAACACCCTATCATCACAATTAAAAGAGCTAGATGAGCAAGATCAAACCAATACAAAAGCTAGCAGAAGACAGGAAATAACTAGGATCAGAGCAGAACTGAAAAAGAAAGAGACACAAAGAAGCCTTCAAAAAATCAATAAATCCAGAAGCTCACTTTTTTAAAAGATCAAAATAGACGACAAGCCAGACTAATAAAAAAGAAAAGGAAGAAGAATTGAATAGATGCAATAGAAAATGATAAAGCGGATATCACCACCAATTCCACAGAAATACAAACTACCATCAGAGATTACTACAAAAACCTCTATGCACATAAACCAGTAAATCTAGAAAACATGGATAAATTCCTGGACACTTACACCCTCCCAAGACTAAACCAGGAAGAAGTTGAATTCCCGACTAGACCAATAACAAGGTCTGAAGTTGAGGAAGCAATTAATAGCCTACCAACCATAAAAAGTCTAGGTCCAGACGGGTTCACAGCCAAATTCTACCAGATGTACAAAGAGGAGATGGTATCATTCCTTCTGAAACTATTCCAAACAATAAAAAAAAAGTGGGAATCCTTCCTAAGTCTTTTTATGAGACCAACATCACCCTGATACCAAAACCTGGCAGAGACACAACTAATAAAGAGAATTTCAGGATAATATCCACAATGAACATCGATGCAAAAACTTCAATAAAATACTGGCAAACCAAATGCAGCAACACATCAAAAAGCTTGTTCATCACAATCAAGTAGGCTTCATCATGGGGATACAAGGCTGGTTCAACACATGCAAATCTATAAACTGACACCATCACATAAAGAGAACCAAAGACAAAAACCACAGGACTATCTCAATAGATGCAGAGAAGGCCTTTGACAAAATTCAACAGCTGTTTATGCTAAGAACTCTCAATAAGCTAGGTATCAATGGAAAGTATCTCAAAATAATAAACGCTATTGATGGCAAACCCACAGCCAATATCATACTGAATGGGCAACACTGAAAGCATTCCATTTGAAAATTGGAACTAGACAAGGGTGCCCTCTCTCACCATTCCTATACAACATAGGATTGTAAGTTCTAGCCAGAGCAATCAGGCAAGAAAAAGAAATTAAGGTATTCATTAAGGAAAAGAGGGAGTCAAATTGTCTCTATTTGCAGATGACATGATTATGTATTTAGAAGACCCCATCATCTCAGCCCAAAGTCTCCTTATGATAAGCAACTTCAGCAAAGAATCAGGATACAAAATCAATGTGAAAAAATCACAAGCATTCCTACATACCAATAATAGACAAACAGAGAACCAAATCACGAGTGAACTCCTATTCACAACTGCTAAAAAGAAAATAAGATACCTAGGAATATAACCAACAAAGGACGTGAAGGACCTCTTAAAGGAGAATTACAAACCACTGCTCAAGGAAATAAGAAAGGACACAAACAGATGGAAAAATATTCCATGCTCACGGTTAGAAAGAAACAACATCGTGAAAATGGCCATACTGCCCAAAGTAATTTATAGATTCAATGCTATCCCCATCAAGCTACCAATGACCTTTTTCACAGAAGTGGAAAAAAAAAACACCTTAATTTTCATATGGAACCAAAAGAGAGTCCGCATAGCAAAGACAATACTAAGCAAAAAGAACAAAGCTGGAGGCCTCATGCTACCTGACTTTAAACTATATTACGAGGCAACAGTAATCAATACAGCAAGGTACTGGTACTAAAACAGAGATATAGACCGATGGAACAGAACAGAGGCCTCGGAAGTAACAAAACACACCTACAACCATCTGATCTTTGAGAAACCTGACAAAAACATGCAATGGGGAAAGATTCCCTGTTTAATAAATAGAGTTGGAAAAACTGGCTAGCCATGTGCAGAAAGCTGAAACTGGACTCCTTCATTACACCTTATATAAAAATTAACTCCAGATGGATTAAAGATTTAAACATAAGAACTAACACTATAAAAACCCTGGAAGAAAACTTAGGCAATACCATTCAGGACGTAGGCAATACCATTCAGGACATAGGCATAGATAAGGACTTCATGACTAAAACACCAAAAGCAATGGCAACAAAAGCCAAAATAGACAAATGGGATCTAATTACACTCCAGAGTTTCCGCACAGCAAAGGAAACAATCACTAGAATGAACCACCAACCAACAAAATGGGAAAAATTTTTGTAAGCTACCTATCTGACAAAGGGCTAATATCCAGAATCTACAAATAACTAAAACAAATTTACAAGAAAGAAACAAAAAACCCATCAAAAAGTGGGCAAAAGATATAAACAGATGCTTTTCAAAAGAAGACATTTATGTGGCCAACAAACATGAAAAAATGCTCATCATCACTAGTAATTAGAGAAATGCAAATCATAACCACATTGAGATACCATCTCATGCCAGTTAGAATGGCGATCATTAAAAAATTTGGAGACAACAGTTGCTGGAGGGGATGTGGAGAAATAGGAACACTTCTATGATATTGGTGGGAGTGTAAATTAGTTCAACCATTGTGGAAGACAGCGTGGTGATTCCTCAAGGATCTAAAACTATAAATACCATTTGATCCAGCAATCCCATTACTTGGTATATGTTCTGTTACAAAGACACATGCACACGTATGTTCATTGCAGCACTGTTTACAAAAGGAAAGACTTGGAACCAACCCAAATGTCCATCAATGATAGACTGGATAAGGCAAATATGGCACATATACACCATGGAACACTGTGCAGCCATAAAAAAGGATGAGTTTATATCCTTTGCAGGAACATGGATGAAGCTAGAAACCATCCTTCTCAGCAGACTGACACAAGAACAGGAAATGAACACCACACGTTCTCATTTATAAGTGGGTGATGAACAATTTGAACACATGGACACAGGGAGGGAAACATCACACACTGGAGTCTGTTGGGAGTTGGGGGGCTAGGGGAGGGATAGCAGGGGGTGGGGAGATTGGGGAGGGATAACATTAGGTGAAATATATAATGTAGGTGACCGGGGGATGGAGGAAGCAACCACCATGGCATGTATATACCTATGTAACAATCCTGTGAGATCTGCACAGGTATCCCAGAACTTAAAGTAAAATAAAATAAAATAAAAATTTAAATGTCACTAATGATATTTGAAAAACAGAAAGAAATAGATAACATTAATAATACATTTTATTTAATCAAATATTTTAACATTTATCACATTAATTTATAATAAATATAAATTATTAATGAAATATTTAACTTTCTTTTGCACTAAGATCAAAATCCACTGTTTTATACTTAGTATATGAAGACAGTCCCCAATTTGTGATGGTTTGACTTATGACTTTTAGACTGTAAAATGGTGTAAAGGGATACATATTCAGTAAAAACCACACTTTCAGTACCCGTACAACCCTTCTATTTTTCATTTTTAGTAAATATTAAATAAATTACATGAGGTCTACAACACTTTACTATAAAATAGGCTTGCTAATAGATGATTTCACCCAACTGTAGGCTAGCATAAGAATTCTGAGCATGTTGATGGTAAGTTAGGTGAAGCTATGGTGTTCAGGAAAGGTTAGTTGTATTAAATCCAGTTTGACTTACAATATTTTCAACTTGTGATAGGTTTATTGTGATATAAGCCATCATCAGGCAACATCTGTATGCAATTATGTATGTGTGTTTATCTGAATAATTAGACAAGAAACATCTCAACTGTTCAACAAGCACATAGAGCTATCAGTTGCCATATTAGAAAGTGTAGTAAAAGCAGTAAAAGCCCACTGTTTCAAAGATGAACTTTAAAAATCATTTTATCAAGTTCTAGAAATATTGTGTTTAGTGGAATTAGGTTAGGACTGTAGGTAAATTTTGAAAAGATGTACAACTTTACATAAGTCTTCAACATGGAGTTGCTTGATTAATTGCAGACATGCATTAGACTCATCAACATATAAACAGTGTTACCTTCTGGGATGGCAATTATACTAGGTTTAATGTTTTGTACTTTTTTGTAACTTACTTCTCTATATAGATAGAAAAATAAAATAGGTAGAAATATAGAATGGACCACTATTCCCATAGGAGTGGTTTTCAACAAGAATTTCAGTAACAAATAAGAGAGTAGAAATTCTAGGAATAAAATTGTCTTAAACATAGCAAACAAACAAACAAACAAACAAAAAGCAATTTAAAAAAACACTGCAGCTTTCAAAGTACCATACAAGAGGCTTTTCAATAGATTACTGCACAATCACTTCATTGACACCACTTCTATCAGTATTTTCAGTGAGTAACTAATGTATTCACTGTGTTCCGTATAGGAATTTAACCTTTGAAATAATTTGGCTTGCCATATTTAACTACTGTTAAATACTGTGCCATCAAAGTCACTTAAATAAAGGAAATTGCTACCTTACCAAGAGCATCTGTTTATATTGGGAAAGGTCACTGCAATTTCTTCCCTGGACTGTTAAAGGGATTGTGACAAAAGCAAAATATTTGAATTAGAACCACCAAACCAGTCTCACTGGCCATGCATGCTGCTCCATCATGAGTGTAAGCCTGTTTCTGAGTCAAGATGTCAGTATATATTGTTTCATCGAACAGGTATTAAACGATAATATCAGAATGCTTAATTACTGTTCTTATAAAGATTATTGTCTATTTTAATGTAAGTATTGAATTGAAAACAGAAGCCAAAATTATAAAGTATGTTTTGGCTGCATATGTTGTATTATTAGATTATTTTATTTTTCCATTAGTTTGTAGAAATGTTCAATTTACACCTTTATTTTGCTTATGTGGACAAAGATTTCCCTCACTGCTGCACGTTGCTGCAGGGTCGTTTTTCACTCACTCAAGGCTTTCATCAGTCTTCACAATCGATTTTTGCACAGCCAATTGGATAGATCATGTAGTTGATGAAATTTAGTCAAGAGCAATAGACACCGAGTCTGAGCGACATTCCATCACCTAATATTATATTTTGATTGGAGATAGGAGTACAGCTGTTCTCTGCTCTTGCCACCCACATACTCTCTTAGAAATATGTCACAATGAAAAATATTTTGCATTTAATCCTCTAAGTATTTCAGTCCATATTAATATTGGCATAGTCCAAAGCTGAACTCTATTTATATTTCAACTATGTTTTGAACTAGATTATTGTTCATTATTCAGTTTTTATTTATATATTTGTTTATTAAAAAAATTCTACCATTCATTTTGTGTCCCCACTGTATAGCTCAGTATCCTGCATATAGAATTTGCTAAAAGTATAAGTTTGAATGAATGAATTAATCATTCAGTCAATGCAAGGAAAGTTGGTGAAAAAATGATGCAATATTTCAGTAAGAGAAAGTACATGGTCTAACTGGAGCCAATGTCAGGTCTACTATGATTGAGAGGATAAGATTTTTCCTATATCATCTTCTCAAGCTGCTTCTGTGCTAGATCGACCCCTGTTGACCCTCCCTGTAAGATGCAACCAGAAAACCCTGTTGGCCTCTGCCTTAATATCCTCACTGTCAGGTAGCTCCTTGTCTACCTGTAGGTAGATTAACATTTACACAAAGATATCAGATCTTTCAAATGTTCATTTTTTCTTCTGGTTATATAATAAAATGTTGATCATGGCAGATAACACATTTCACAGAGGACTGTACCTACTTCTCCGCCTCAACTATCATGACTCCAAAACAAAACCTCTACCTAAGTCACAGTAGGTCCCTCAACAGTTTACAGTGTCCAGTGGGTGCTTTGTATGCTTAGGCCGTTTCTCACATGGATTTTTTTTCCTCCACTCTTTTAACAAAACAACTGATAGAACTGGTGAATGATCACAGACAAATATCATTTCCATTTTTTTAATCTTTAATTAAATATCTAGAATAACCATTGTTACTCCCCAAAATAACTAAATTTACTTTTCTTTTTTTTTTTTTTTTTTTTTTTTAGTAAAAGGACATACATGCCACGTGCCAAAAAAATCTCATACAATCATTCAAAACATAGTCATTGAATGCCCATTCTGTGCCAGGAAAGACGATGAGTGACCAGAATACAGAACTGATGGAACTTGGTTTTCTGGTGGCGATAATGACATATAGGATGGTAATAAACACATAATTGATAAAGACACAGTGTAGCTACAGAAGGGAATCAAATGGGACAGATGCCTAGCACATCTTTGCTGATCCCTGAACGAAGAGAAGTCTTTTATGAGAAATTCTGATCATGAGTTTGAAAAGAAATGCAATGTTCTTGAAGCGGGATTGAATATGGAAGATGAATATGAAATATGGAATATGCATGGAATACCAAGACCAAGGATGTGCCATGAATGATGAGGAGATGAAGACACTTGCCTCAGGAACAACACTTCAAGAAGTGCCAGAAAAAGCTCAGTAATGAAGATAAATATTGTAATGCAATATATTTTACAACACAAAGCAAACATAACGCAGAATATTCATGATAAACAATGTATTAAACATTTTCTAGAGTTAGGCTGTTGCGGCGTGTTTTTATTATGTAAAGGAACAGTCTGGTGTGGTCTGCAGCGTCTGGACTCTGCTGTCTTTCATGACACAGCTTTAGGAGGGTTGACAAAAGCAGGGGAAAAGATTATACAGCACAGGGCTTTTATATGTAAAGCTATTTTTAAGTCATAGGTATTTATTTTCAAAGTATGAGAGGAAATTTTGAGACGTGTGTATGGTGGCGCACAATTTACCTTTTTTTTCCTATAAAATGGTTCAGGCAATGTCACTGGAGCAAGTGTGGGTGGAGGATGGTGAGGAAGAAATTGAGGAAACAGAAATTTGTACATCACACTAGAGCCTTCACGGAAAGTCGGTATGATGAGTTTAGGAAGGTTTTACTGTTTGTGATTATTACCAGTTCATCTGGAGAAATAAAGGTGAAATGAGTTTTGTCTGTGAACTACATTCAATCAATTGACATTCTGTGCTCTTTAGCTATTTATTTATTTATTTATTTATGTGACTGTAGCAGCACCTTTTTTGATGGTTCAGAATACAATGTATCCTGTTCTACAGCTGATATTATCTTTGTCTTGAATTCAAGCATGTATGCTGGTGTGTCTAACAGGTAGAAACCTAATAAACCTTTAATTTTAAGTCTCAATAGTTAGAATTATTCATGTTATTTAAAGAAATCATTGCATTAAGTTTAACACTCTACTCAGAGATACGTTTGTTGGTTAAAATGCTTTTATATAGTTATACTTAAGCCTTTAAAATTTATATACAATAAAATAAATGTTATACTGAATAAGTAAAAGATGTTTATTGACTAAGTTTATAAAGATAAAATGTGACATTATTTAGCATTGAGTTTGACTACTCTGAAAATGCTTTTTGGTTCAGCAGTAGTGTGTTCTTATTTGACAATACATTTGAAGTAATCTCATTACAAAAATGCTTTGAATTACAAAGAGCAGATCAAGAAATTGTACTGTTTAGTAAAATTGCTTAATTAGCCAAGATTACTGAGAATAGAAATAAAGATTCAGACACACTCTTCATTTCATGAAACATGAATTGGGACAGCTCCATTTTGATTTTATTTGATAAACTGTCACCTATGGAAATTAAACTGTAACCCTGTTTGCCCCCATGCTAGAGAAAGCAGATGCTTAAACTTTCCCATCTTCACATAAGTATATGGAGAGTCACACAATTTGAAATCTAATTAGTGTTTAATAAGCCATTTGAAAATGATGTCATTCAACTCTTACAAATTAATCCTGCTCTTTCAACACCTGCTGGTATTTTGCAACAGTGATTATTTCGTGACAAAAAGAGGACTGAACCAGTCCTTATTAAGATAAGCATCTCTTATGACTACTCCACAAATTTTTTCTCTGAAAGATGTTAATAGCCTCCTCCTGGCTTGAGCAGAAAGTAACTGCTAACAACATAATGAGACTTGCTGTGAAGAGAGGAGAGTTTACTATCCTAAAATACAATTTGGAAAGGTTGATGGGAGGCGAGGACCTTCCCCAAGCCGGTAAAAATCTTCCAGAAATTTCTTGACTAAGCACACGTTGGTCAATTTCTTGAAAACAGACTTGAAGGGAGGACATAATAGATAAGAAATTTAAAAGCAAAGTACTCTTTCACTAACAGCGTGAATTTTAAAGTGAATCCAAGTATCTCCTTTAAATTAAACCCTGATGTAACACAAACTGTCAAATAATTGCAAAATCATTTGTGAACTAATACTCAATATCTCCGAATGACTGACTGCTTTGGTTTATCCTAAATTCAACTGAGATGTTCTCATTTCATAATTATTAGATTTTCATCGTAATATTATGAGCAGCGAAAAGAGAATGATACTAACTTCACCAGGCTTCTGTGATTATTAGACAGTCATGAATGGGTAAGTTCCTTCCACACAGGAGGTATTAATAAGCACTTGTGTTGCTCTCTCTAAGGGACACCAACCCTGCAGAAGCCCCAGGGAAGTCTGGGATTGAGAGAAACTGCAATGTAAGGTAAAGCATTTGAACTTGCCTCTATAAAACTACTATACCTTTATTTGAAAGAAAACTGTTAGCATCGATTGTTAATTCTGAGCTTAAAAATATTACATTTCTGACTTGACTAATTCTACTAGTTTTATCTTTTTGTAAATAAAGAGGAACGCCAGGTGCTATCACACAACTCATTTCGTTTGGCCATTTGCCATGCCCAGAGCCCCATAATCAATAATCTTCAATTCAAATGATAATCTTTTAGCTTAGTTCTTTATTTTAAACATTATTTTTGTGGGATCAATTCCCTTCCATCCACATAGAAGAAGACCTGTGTTATATTATAGTAGCATTCACAAGTGAGTGAAAAAATGTAAAAAATAAATATTTACAGAATAAATCTTTGCTATCAACATAAAGCCTCAGCAGTATGTGGCCCAAGCCCCCAGTGCTAAACTGAATGACCCTGTGAAGTTATTTATATAGTCAGCCAAATTGTAGGTAACCCATTTATATTAGAATAATGAGGATATTAACCAACTTTGTGTGTGTGTGTTTTGTGTTTAAAACTTTAGTGTGGCTGGATAGAAATTGCTATTTGTCAAACCAATATTAATTATTTTCATTTTGTACTCTCAGAACCTTTATGTTGTTAAGTATAACAATGTGCCTGACATCCATTGATGAGAAGGGTAATAAGTAACTTAATTCTCAGAATGCCCATCTGCAGAAGACACAGATTTGCAGAAGCAGGTACATATCACACCCTTGCCTCATACACCTTTCCCCTTCATGAATTTCTATGAAATATAGGAGATGGGGGAGAAAAAAACTACCACACAAAAGCAGAATGACTAAATCTAGGTCCTTAGTTGGCTGATTAGAGAAAAAAGAAACAAGAGCTTGGATAGCCAGCACCTCCTTGCAGCTGCCATGCCAGCCATGTACTGCCTCCCTCCTCTCCCACCTTCTCCCTGAATTCTTGGTATGTGAGAAAAAAAAAACACAATTGCAAAGATATGAAATCAACCTAAGTGTCCATCAACCAATTGGTGCTAATCAACCAATGAGTAGATACAAAATATGTGAGAGAGAGTATATATATATATATATACACACATATATATATATACATATATATATATATATATATATGCGCACCATGGAATACTCAGCCATAAAAAAGTGAAATAATGTCATTTGCAGCAACTTGGATGGAACTGGAGGCCATTATCTTAAGTGAAGCAACTCAGGAATGGAAAACCAAATACTGCATGTTCTCACTTATAGTGGGAGCTAAGCTATGGGTATGCAGGGCCATACAGAATGACAGAATGGATACTGAAGCCTCAGAATAGGGGAGATCAGGAAGGGGATGAGGAATGAAAAATTACATATGGAGTACAACATACACTATTCAGGTGGAGGGTTCACTAAAAGCCCAGACTTCACCACTATACAATTCATCCATGCGGCCAAAAACCATTTGTACCCCTGAATCTACTGAAATAAAATAGTAATTAAAATTTTGAAAAGGAACCTTGATTTTGTTATGCAACTGCAAATAGTGTTCCTGGAACTTGGAATTGCATGTGACCCAGTTGATAGAAGTAGCTAGGGAAATAATATCCAGTTGTACGTAAAAGAAGTTATTAAAAGGAATGTTTTTTTATGTCAAGAAATAGTTGCAGAAGCCCACAGTGTAATCCAAGTCCTATCTTTAGCCTTTAGAGAAGACTAAAGAGAGCAGAGAGAAAAGGATTTCCTTTAAGAGGAATGTTGGCTTCCAGAAAAGGATCTGCATTTCTCCCATTCCCAAACCAAGTCCTGGAGCTTTCTTGAAAAAGTAGGATTCACCATCTCTGTGAAGACTGACAAACTCCTTCCCGAAGATGAATTATTTTATATCTATGCATCTGGGCTCTTCTTCGTTCTAGCAGATACTACCTTATTCTGATTACCACACGCAGGTCAAGACATAAGCAACGTAGCGTTGTCTTTTTAAGTCTTTCTTGTTTTCAACTCACTGAAGTGAGTGATCCTTACTTTTACGCCCAACTGACATTCACTTTTCTCTATCATACGGTCCCTAACATTTTAGCTCATCGTTTCTGATTACAAGCATCTCTTCCTATCGACAACATTCTTCAAAATGTTATGGAGTGTTTTGGTAAGGTAGATAATGTTTAAGGTATAAGATACATCTTCACAATAAAAAAAAAACAGGTTAGTTTACAGCTAAATTAAAGATTTATATATTTGTGCTTCCATTTGCTGATTTCCAAGTGGTATTAATTAAAATTGAATGTTAATATTGCATATGATCACAGGATTTTTTTTCTTTAGCCTGTTGTAATGAATTGGTTATTTAAATTCTGAAATTAAAACATCCTGGCAGATCTCATTCAGTTGTGGTGTATAATTCTTTTTATTTGATATTTTTATTTAATTCTTCTAATTGTGTATTGAATTCTTTTTACTGAACCAAATTCTTTATATTTGATCTAAGTTATGTTGAAGATTTTTGCATCTACATTCATCAGTACTCTGTAGTATTCCTTTTGTGTAATATCTTTATCTGATTTCGGTTTTAGAATAATATTGTCTTTGTAGAATGAGTTAGAAAACATATTCTGTGCTTCTATTTTCTGCAAGAGATTGTAGAGAAATTGTACCAATTATACCTTTAATGATTTTTGCCTGCTGGATTGATTATTATTGAAAAAGAAGTGTTAAGTATCAGACTGTAATAGCTTATTCATCTATTTTTTCTCGGAACTGTTTCAGTGACAACTGAAACAGTATGAAACCTTACAGTCTGATCATCTGTTGTTAGGTGTATAAATATTTAGGACTGATATATTTCCTTAGGGAATTGATGCCTGTATCATTCATTAGGCAAAGTTTAACATTATCCCTGATAATCTTTCTTGTTCTGAATTCTTCTTTTTCTGAAGTTAATATTGTTACTCCAGCTTTCTTTTCATTAGTGTTAATATGGTAAATCATTTCCTACCACTCACTTAGCCTATCCAAATATTTACATTAATAGTGGGTTTCTTACAGATGACATGTAATTTGGCTTTCTGTTGACAACCCTTGTTCTTTAAATGGGTGTACCAACCTCACATACAAATTTGATTATTGATTCTACATTAATATTTACCACATTTGTAACTGTTGAATATTTATTTCTTTTGCTCTGTCTTGTCCTCCTTCTTTTCTGTCTTATATTTAACTGAGTATTTCATATATAATTCCATTGTAGCTACTCTTTTGGCATATCAATTACACTTTTGTTTTTTAGTATTTGTCTTAGAGTTAGCGAGTTTATGTATTCTAAGTCCACCATTAGAAAATGCACTACCACTTCCCTTGTAGTGCAGGCACCTTAGAACAAAGTATTTCCAATCCCCTTTCTCCGGTCACTTATGGCTTGCTGTCATTCTTTTCTCTTATCCATGCACTAAAGTCATGTGACATACTGATAGTAGCATTACTTTAAGAAGTTCTATTTTAGATCAAATAAGCATAATATGAAGAGATGATTTTATCTCATATACTTATATAAGTATCATCATATAATACATATATAAATAAATTACACTATATAATGTTAATATATATTTCTATAATAAATATAAATATGTTTACATGTAATAAGTCATTCATAATATATATTTATATGTTATTATTCTTTCTTTCCTCACATGATTTCTGATGAGTAGTTGCTGTAATTCCTAATTCTTAAATTTGCTCCTCTATAGGCATGTTATGAGTTGCTTTTTGTTTATTTATTTAATGTTTTCCCTTCATCTGGCTTCTTTTCTCTCTGTCTTTGGTTTTCTCCAGTTTAATATAATGTGTCTAGATATAGGTATTTTATACTTACCATGCTTGGTGTTCTCTGATCTTCATGAATCTGTGGTTCAATGTATGTCATTAATTTTGGAAGATTTTTCAGCCTCATATTTCTTTTTGGCTCCACTTGCTCTTTCTTCTTCTCATATTTCAATTATGGACATATTACTCCTTTTGGAACTGTCCAATAATTTTTGGATTTTTTTTTGTGGTTTTTGTTTCTTTTGTTTTGGTTTCTTACCTTATATTATTTTGTATTTCAGTTTGGGAAGTTTCTTTTGACCTACCTTTTAACTTACTAATTCTTTCCCCATTTATGCCTAGTTTATTAATGACCCCTTCACAGATATTCTTTACTGCTGGTGCAGTGCTTTGAATTCTAGCCTTTTCTTTTAATTTAAAGTTGTATAGTTTCTATCTTGCTGCCTACATCTTGCATTTGATCTTCCATGACGATTACCTTTTCCTTATATTAATCAGTTATTTTACATTGCTTGTCTCATTATCCAACTCCTGTGCTAGATCTGAGTCTGTTAAAGATTATTTCTTTGCCTTCATATTGTATTTCTTACTTGTCTTTCAACATACCTTATATATTTTTGTTGAAAGTATATATGTTGCCTCAGGTAATGGGAACAGATGTGTTTTATTTAGAGTTTGCATTTTTGTTAATCTTGCTGGAGTTGTGTTTAATACTTGCAGTGCTTGTAGGTGTCAAGGGATAAAATTCCCTTCTTGCCCTTGATTTTGTCACCCCCTATTGTTTTTGAGGTCCCTAAGAAGCTGTTATCAGGCCGAGTCTGATTACTATGGATATATCCCACTGATGCACTGGAGCCCTGGTGCAGTGGTGGTAAAGCGTAGTGAAGGGAAAGCATTCTATAGTCTAACACAGAAGTCTAAGTCTTTAGTGGTTTTGTGTCCTTGAGCAGTGGCCTTCCCAAATGTTCGTTAGTGTTCCCAGCCATTAGAGACAATTGTAAGGTTTGAGGCCCTGGAATCAGAGAAAGGCCATCTGCCAGGCGAGAGGTTCTGGAACACTCTTTTCCGCCGGAGAGTAGAACTTCCTGACATCAAATGCTCCAAGTCTGTTTGACAGTGGCTACTTCTCACCTCCCCCTACCAGAGTCAGGAGGGCATCTTTCTTAGCTCTTCACTGTCAGAACCTTGTGGGATTCCTGAGGATGAAATCATGGACATGTGGGAGTCTTGCTAAAACTGCAGCATTGGAGAGTTTTCCACTCTCATGAGAGCTCGCACTTATCCTCTAGCAATCATCAAAATTACCAAGTAAGTGTTTCAGCAGTATATGGCTCAGGTGGCTCTGCTTCAAGTAAGGAGATCTCAACCGTAATGCTCCAAATTTGCCTGTTTCTCCAGATGCAGGGTAGCAGTTTGCTCAGTTACCTGAGTTCTTTGATAGATTCAAGGAAAGTCATGATTTTCAGTTTGTTCTGATTTTTTCTTGCAAGGACAAAGTAATGACTAAGCTTTAACGTGTTTCAGCTAAAACTACATATATTTAATAGCAAAATTATTGAGATGTAATTCACATGTCATAAAAGTCATCATTTTACAGTGCACAATTTATTGGATTTTAGTATATTCATAGGGTTATGCAAGAATAAATGCTCTCTGACTTCAGAACATGTTTATCTGCTCAGAAAGAAATTCTGTGTTCATTAACAGTTATTTTACATTCTCTCTTCCCCAACCTGTGGCAACTACTAGTCAACTTTCTATAGATTAGTTTACTTTGGATATTTCATATATGTTGTATCATAAAATATGTGCCTTTGCTTCTTTCACTTACTGTAATGTTTACAAAACTCATTCATCTTGTAAAGCACTTCATTCTATTTTTCATTTTATGGGTTAATAATATTCTACTGTCTGGCTGTCCATATGTATGAATAATGTGGCAGTGTTTTGTTAATATACTCATCATGTGATTAATACGTGTTTTGTTGTGTTTTTTATTTTTCAGTTATGATTAATAATGCTACGATAAATAGTTATGCATAAATTTTTGTGATGCTATATATGTGAAATTCTAATGGGTTTATACTTAGGGATAGAGTTGCTGGTAAATGTGAAGCTATAGACTGAATATTTATAACTCCCTCCAATTGACATGTTGAAATCCTAACCCCCAATGCAATAATATTTGGAGATGAGGACTCTGGGAGGTGATTGGGTCATGTATATTCAATCAGTATTTTTTGCATGTGCATACATGTGCCTCCATATGTATCCCTCCGAAGCTTCTTGACTTGATTTGTCACAGTATTTTTTTAAGTTGGGAAACACCTTAAAATTCATTGAAAATCTTTATGAAAAAGGAGACAAAGTGATTAATGTCTAATACATTGTAAAAAAAACAAAATGCTCTTTATTAATACTGATGTTAGTGTTAACGTCAAAAGCTTACACTTTTGCTCTTTTGCTCTCTCCTTGCCCGCACTGTCTCCTACACCTACTGTGATTTAGCTTATGTTCACTGGTGCGCTGCTACTGCAGATGAGGATTGACAAAGGACTCCAGGAAACACAGCATCACTGCCTTCACCTCTAGCAAGTTTTGAATTTCGAATACCAGTGCTTTCATACATAGAGACAGATACAGAAATATATATGTACATATATAGCATACATGTTACATATTTTCTATGTTATGTATAAATACATATATTAAAATCATCTTTTTCACTGATTGCTCAACATCTACCCCCATAGCCTAATAAATAATTTATTAGTTTCAAAATGTACTTCTGGAGATTAGTCTTATCCAATATGCTTATCTTTTAGAGAGTTATTTATAGCTGTATATGGGAACTTACCTATTGCTTGCTTTACAGGTGCACAGAAAATTGTTGTGTGGTTATGCAACAGATATACCAAATGCTCTATTAACTAACATTTTCTCAACTTTTGACCTCACAAATAGCAAAAGCAATCATTTAATGTATGGTTATTTTACACATATGAAATTACATCTATAGAATTCATTCCACAAAAGTGAAATTTCACTAGAGTTACAGGACCATTCTGCTTAGGACTGGGATATTTCACCCCACACATATGTAAGTAAGCGATTTTTTTTTCACAGCCTCTTCAAAAAGTGTCCTCACAAACTTCTTGTTGCTTAGATTTAAAAACAAAAACATATACATTGTGTAAAAAAAAAGTTTTAATTTATATTTGAATAGTACTGAGCATCTTTCTTATATGTTTTATATATGTCTAATTTTCTCCGAATGGTCTTCTGCTCATACATTTTCCAATTTTTTTCTATTGAGCTATTGGTACTCTGTTTTGACTTATTTTTTTTTTTTTTTTTTGAGACAGGGTCTTGCTTTGCCACTCAGGCTGGAGGGCAGTGGCCCAATCTTAGCCCCACTGCAATCTCCATCACCTGGGTTCAAGTGATCCTCCTGCCTCAGCCTACAGAGTAGCTGGGATTACAGGCACACGCCACAATCCCTGGCTAATTTTGTGAGTGTGTGTGTGTGTGTGTGTGTGTGTGTGTGTGTGTGTGTGTTTAGTAGAGATGGGGTTTCACCACGTTGGCCGGGCTGGTCTGGAACTCCTGATCTCAAGTGATCCACCCATGTCGGCCTGGCAAAGTGCTAGGATTACAGGCATGAGACACCACACCCAGCTGATACTTTGTTATTGACTTCTAAGAATTGTTTATAATAATATCCATTTATTATGATACGAATTATGTAATTTCCTTTTTCATTCTATTATTTCTGTTTTGACTTTGCTCCTGGGGTGGGTGTATGTCTGTGTGTTTGTTATGTGTTCTTTCTCCACTTATCCTCCCACAGCCATCTTTTACTGGCTCTGTCCATCTGAACCTCTGCCTCAGGAAAGGGGCCTCTGTGTCCTCCAGGTCCTCAAGCAAGGGGCTTTCGATTGTATTCAGCCAAAGCCAGGAGAGGGAGGACAGGAAGAGGGAGCTGCTGTCCATCTCCACGGTCCCTTCCTCTTCTGTGCTCTCTCATGAACAGTGGCTACGCCCTTTTATAACTTCTCCACAGCTGCAGCTTTTATCAGATTCCAGGCAAAGCCTTTAATTCCATTGCTACATGCATCCCTGTGAATCATAACTAATTCCATTAGGACCTGGATGCCTTAACAACTTTTGTTTTTCATTTAAACTTTGAAGACATTTCTTCAGTAAAATATCTATTTTTAAACAGTCTGAGATGAATCTTGGTTTCCATGGATACCCAGTACATTTTTCGCTTATTTGTTTGCACTCAAGTTCTTGTAGCCACGCCTTCCATACATCCAAAATGCAGACACTCCTCATTCCCCTGGTGCAAGCCCCCACCATGTTTTGCCCAGAATACACTAATGGTTGATCTCTCTGCTTCTAGCTCTGTTCTCTTTCCACCATTTCTCCTAAGTGCAATCGGAATTATCTTTTTAAAAGCGAACTGACATTTCATAAGTAGCCAAACAAACGGAACAGACTGGAAGATTGCACAAACTCTAGGCTTTCCTGAAATATTTTTTTTTCTGTTTAGTTCTACCAGGGAGTTGGCAGGGTAGTAACTCACATTTGTGACCTTAGGAAAATCTTTCTTGTCAGTAAGATAACTTGGAGGAGCTTACTGAGAACTATAGCCCCAGGCAATATCCTACACCAGAAACAAGAATATCACATTTGAATCCTCTCTCCTCCCCAAAATGTTTAATTAATTGTGATGCCCTGCCAATTCTATTTCCTAAACTGCACTCAAAAAAATCTCAAACCGTTCATCTAATTGCTCTTTCTGCCTTATGTTTCTCTACTGCACGTTTCAGTTTCAGCCAGAATGAATAGTCTGATGCATTACCTAATCCTGCCACTCTCTCATGAAATCCTTCAATATTACGAATTGAATTATCTTTTAGAGTAAATTCAAATTATTATTTTGAATTTACTAATGTTACTAATTTACAATGTTACTAATTGTCTTTTATAGTAAATTCAAATTATTATGAATTTACTCTAAAAGACAAACTATAAACACCCTAAAAGACAAAGTATTTTATTTGCTGTACAGTGATCCCATACATTTGATATCCTTACCGTCTCTGCATACCTACCTGGGGCTTTCATTGAGTTTTCACTTCATGCTTATCAACTGCTTTTAATTTCCAAAATGCAAAAGACATTTTATTCTGTTCTTCCCATCTTTTTCAACTGTCTAATCTCAATAAATTTTCCAAAACCTTTTCCAAATGTTTTAAAGATTTCTGATCCTCAAACTTTACTGCATTTATGTACTTTTCCTATGAGTTAAAAAAAACCTTATTTTTTATTATGAGGATATTATAATGCTTTATAATCCAAGACTTTCCATTTGATCTTCTTCAGTATTTTTCCATACTGCCCTATGACATAATTATTTCTCAGTCTATACTAAAAGGTGCTGAATACATATCTGTTGCCTTAAGTACCTTGTTGTGTCTTTGTAATAGGGATATATTATTTATTAAATTTCTCATTTATTAGAATTAAATATAATTTTTAAATCTTAATACAATTCAGTAGTCAATGTTTTTTTTTCATCAGCTTCCTACCATACCAACATTTTACAAAAGATAATGCTTAATTCAATATGAGGTTTTGATTTATTTTACTTGTAGATTCATTTCTGATAAAGAATTGAACAATACTGCTTGGATACTACATATATATATATATATATATATATATATATAAACACACACATATATAATTTTCCTAGAAGAAGGGTAATAGTTTTAATTGGATTAACAAAAGAGTCACAATTATTCAAAATTGTGGATGCTTTATAAATATAGTACAAATATGCTGTGTGTATATATGATTTTAATCTTCATCACATTTTATTGAATTTACTGATTTCTGCCACTAAGTACAGGAAACTATTTCCATAGAGAAGATTATGTTTTATTTTCCACAGTTTTGCCTCAAGTAATTGTCACATGAAAGATGCTCTTGAATACACGATGTGAAGATGGAACAATGTTTGTCCCAGTACTTCCTCTGATGCCTACTTCCTCAAATCAAATAAATATAGCTTAATATACAGTGTACTAAGGAATCATCACTTTTTTTGTACAGCTGACCAGTACAGTGTTGATTATTTAATGAGAATTTTATTTCTTTCTTTTAAAAGTTAGCTTATTCCTTATTTTGTTCTTATTTTCACATAGAACTGGTTTTGTTTACTTTTGTAGTATCCTTAGATCCTGCATTTGTAATTTCTGCTATCATTTTTTTTATTTCTCATTTTGGAAGGAAATTACCAACCTCAATTGTACCTCTAAGCCAAGAAACACAGCCATTATGAAAAAGAGATGGTTGTCGGCTTAGCAGAAATGACTTAGTGGCTCAATTGTTTCAACTCTGTTTCTGTTCTTGTTAAAACAGAAAAAGACACCTTTTTGCTATAATTGAAAAAATAAAAAAGGAATGTCAGAGGGTTGTTAAAAATTAAAGAAATATTTAATTCCTGCCTTTTGGTGAAGAAATAAAAGGAGCTCTGTGTGTGTGTGTGTGTGTGCATATATGTGTATGTGTGTGTGCAAGTGTGTATGTAGCAGTGGAAGAGGGTGGTCAGCATAGTAGATGATTGCAGGTCCAAGTATTAAATAATTAATTAAAAAAAAAAAAACCTTTTCTGTTTTCAGTGTAATATGCCCTTAAAGTTGCTGCATTTACGGAGCTCTTAAACACAGAGGTTTAAACTCTGTGATAATTCCTCTGGCTATATTGATAAGTAAAGATCCCTTTCTCTTTGTCCTCAAGCAGGGATACTTCCACAAGTATGTCATGGACTGGTCACATCAGAATACTGCCTTTACTTAAGATGACTACCGTTAACTGTTTGGAGTATCATGACATCAATTTTAAGCATAATTATTGCATTAGATTTTCAAAGTTAACCTTTTCTTGTAGAAACTTTCAAAAATTGCTTATAATAACAAGGGTAATACTATCATAACAAGGGTACTTGTCATTAACTTTGCAGTTAACAACAAACTCAGGGGAGCAGAGTTTGTTCTTCCTGGCCCCTAGTTTCCGAAGTACAGACTTTTCGAAAAAGTCGGACCTCTTTGTCGCAAAAAGGACTTCTCCTTTCTACCTTTTAAAGCCTTTACCACCCAGTTTGGATAATGGCTTTGAATTGAGTGCAGTATATTTGATTCCATTCACCACATCAATTTCCACTTCCTAAAACATTCTCCTTAGGACATCATAATCAGCTACTACCTGTAATCACATACAGCCTTTGATAGAAAGTGCCTAAAGCTATTTCAAATAGCTCTTTTTAAAGTCATTTTTAAAACTATGATAAAGTCTACATATACAACAGATGTTTTCCACTGACAAATATATTTATGATTTTACGTAATTTGTAAATGCTTGTCACTCACGGTCTGACATGTCCTTTTTTTCTCCACTAATACTTACCAATACAAAAAATAATATTTAAAGGCTTTAAATACTATTCGACTTTCAAAATGAGTTAAATTATATAAATAAAGATAATTCAAACCCATGGGAAGCAGTAGTAATGTTTTAAATTACTTATGCTCATCTACCAGAATTCTGGCAAAAAACAAGCTTCCACTCTCATCATATGAGGAGTTAAAAATTTGGTGAAGTCCAGAACAGTTTGCTGATATGTTTGAAAGTTTTCTAGAGCTGCTTTATTTCTGGTAAATGGTAGAGTATACGATGAAATAGCTGACATGTCTTCATGAACTTTTACGTGCTTAAATCATATTGCAGATATACAACAGAATATATTACATGAGTAGGAATAAAAATCAACTGTGGTCCTTTTTTATGCTCATTCTAGTGAAACAGTTGACCGTGTAACATGGACAGACATCAAAATTTGTGTTTAACGGGAGTGCAAGTTGATATTCACCAAATAATGACAAGTTTGTTTACCTGATACACCTGAACTTTCAAGTGTCTGAATACCCAAGATTAATCACTATTTAGGACTGCAGGAGTACTCCCCAGTGGAGTCTTGAAAGGCTGGCAGTTTACAGCAAACAGCTGACACACACCCAGGAGATGGGACTGGAGGCCAGAGGAGTAAACAAGAGAGCAGGGAAGATCAGAGCGTGATGAGGGGCCCCCCATGCCCGACCCAGCCTGCTCTTTCATGAACTGTAAGGCAGATTAGTGAGAAAAATAACAATTTCTGTCATGCTCCAGAAATGGACTCTATCCACATGTCTGCCCAATCATCGTAAGACAAAAGTGAAGGAAGGTTTAGTTAAAATGCATCTAATATTACAATACCCAAATAAAGGCAAAGTGTATGCTCATCAAAGTTAATTTGAAAAATAATTTCAAAAGCCAAATGCCTGGAAGATACGGTTTCAAAAGGTGTGTTGGTAGAACGTAGACTGTTATGGGGATTAGAAATTATGAACAACTTACATTAGAAGATGAAATGAACATTAAATAAGTCATGACATTTATTAAAAAGTGACACGCTACATTAACGTTTATGGACAGAAGAGCAAAGCACACTGAAAATTGAGAAATATAAGAATTAAAGTATCTGTAAACAATCAACTAGATAAAGCAATACCAGTTTGTTCAGCTGGCAACTGAGAAACAAAAGCCCATTCCTGGAGACATCTGAACTGAAGAGGTGAAGTTCGCTTCAGAGCAGTCTAAAGGAAATGTAACTTGGGAGGGTCTGCTGGATGGTAAACCAAATTCAAACTGTTGGATGAAACTGAGATTGAACCTTGTTTAATATTCAAATTTAACGTGGCTTGGCATGAAATAGAACTAAACTAATGCAAGAAAGAGCATTATGAAAAAGTGAAGGAAAGAGGCTAGCTGGGAAAAATAGAAACAGAAATGCATTGTATGTTTTATATTTTTTGGATTGTGTAAAAAATAAGTCAGACACATGGATAAATGGGATGATTACTTTATATAAGCTTAGTTTCCACTAGTTTTGTTTCAGTTATTATTTGTTAATCTGTGACTTTAACTAACCTTCCACTTACAGACAATTCCTCCAGAAATTGACCATATTTTCAAAAATGTATTGTAGGCTTTTGAGTATCTACACTGAAGTGGTTGCTTACCAAGTAAACTGAATAGCAATAGAACTTTCTAGTGGTTTAAAATATGTTTACATATTAGCAATAGATAGGATAATTCAGATTTTATAGCTACCCACATTCTTTCAGAGGGGAGGAATAAAATAAATGCCTTATATGGTTTCATGACTAGCTAAATGCTTTGAAACCAGCAACACATTGTAATCTTTGTAATTCTTTCAAGAATCGTGGCCAGCTCTATATAACAGACATATTTAGTACCATTATATTTACATATTTTTCTATTAGAACAGTTTTAAATGTATAGAAAAATTGAAAAGACAGTGAGTTTGCACATACTTCACAGTTCCTTTAACTATTTGTATCCAACAATAATATGAAGTTTTCTTTTTACAATGAGCGAACTAATATTGATACATACTTATTAACTAGGGTCCATATTTTATTCTAGTTTCTTTAATTTTTACTTAATGTTACATTGGGTTGACATGTCTCCTCAGGCAAATCTTTTCTGTGCTAGTTTCTCAGACCTTCCTTGTTGTTTGATGGCATTAACAGTTTTGAGGCGTTTTTGTCAGGTATTTTCTAAATGTCCCTCACTTGTGGTTTTTCTGATGTGTTTCTAGTGATTAGACTGTGGTTATGTGTTTTTGGGAGGAAGAGGACAGAAGTAAAGAGCTACTGTTGTGACATCATAACAAGGGTATCAGCTTGGCAACATGACATCACTGTTGTTATTCATCTTCAACATCTGGCTGATGTAGGGTTGGTCAGATTTCATCTCTGCAAAGTTGCTCTTTTGACAGCTTCCCACACCGTATCTTTGGAAGGACGTAACTATGTGTAGACCACACTTAAATCATGGGGAGTTATGCTCTACCTCTCAAAGGGTAGTGAGTCTACATAAATTATTTGAAATTCTTCACAGGAAATTTGTCTATTCTCCTCTGTTTCTTTATTATTATCATTGATTTTATATTGCATTTATATTCAAATACTACTTTATTATGCTGCTTAAATTGCTCCAGCTTTGGTCACCTGAAGCTCCTTCAGTGTGTTCCTGTGTCCCTTTAACATTCCCCATCATTTTGTTTTGTTTTATTGAGCACTTCTTTACTTTCTGGCACTACAAGAAGTCTTTGTGCATTTCCTGCCCCCAGCCTAGAATCAGCCAATTATCCCAAGAGACCTACTTCCCTTTATTGGAGAATGGTATTAGAAACCAAGATTTGGGCACTAGCTGTGTTCATTAGCACTGGATTATGTTTGCTCTTAGAGGCTTTCAGCTACAGAGTGAGGGAATCTATGTGTGTATTCCAACCATGTATGCAAACTTATCTATAACTATTTCTTATATAACTAACTGTAGCAGAATTAAACGAATATGAACTCATACCAATGTCTTCAACTCTAATCTATTACTACATAGAGTATGATATAGCCTCTTTCCCTCATGTATCACTGGGAAGTGTAGTGGGTAGCCTAGATCTTACCATCATTTACTTAAGTGTTTAATTCCAGCATATTTACATAGCAGTATCTTAATTGTTACCCTTACCTCTTTGAAAAATAACATCATCACTAGAATACAGTGCTTATGTAGAGTATGTTTTGCTTTTACTCTTATAAGCTCCACTCATTTTCAAAGTAACTTGCATAGGCATTGTTTTATTCTACCTCCCTAAGTGAGGTGTTTCATATATTTGTACTATACTTATATTGTTTTTCCACATTCTGCACTACATTTTGGATTCCCAGAGCTCTTACGTAATTTGTTAAAATTTACATACATTAATATTCTTTGTGCAATAAATTTTACAGGGTTTGGGTATGCAGAGTTTTATGTATCCACCATTACAATATCACACCAATACCTTCACTGTCCTAAAATTGCCCTGTGCTCCACCTATTTAACCTAACTCCCTACCTCAGACTCCAAGAAACCATTTCCATCATTTTATGTCTCTATCATTTTGCCCTTTACAGGATGTCATATGATTGAAATCATTGAATATATAGACTTTCAGACTAAATTTTTACATTCAGAACATGCATTTAATATTTCTTCGTATCTTTTCAGGGCTTGATAGCTACTTTTGTTTAATCATAGAATAATACTCTGTTGTATAAATATATCACAGTTTGTTTTTTCATTTACCTATTGAAGGCCATTTTGTTGATGCTGATCTTGGCACTTATGCATAAAGCTGATATAAACCTTCATGCGCAGGTTTTTAGGTGAAAATGAATTTTTAAATAGATGGGCCAAATGCCTAGGAATTATGATTGATGGAATACATGATATGCCTATATTTAGCTTCATGTAGAATTGTCAAACTGCTTTCCAGACTTGCCGTATTGTTTTGTATTTTCAGCAGCAGTACAAGTTCCAGTTGCTCTAAATCCTCACCAGTAATTGGCAATATGAGATTTTTTTTAATGTAGATATTCTAATATATAGGTAGTAAACCTTATTGGAGTTTAATTTGTAATTCTCTAATAACAACTAACAGTGAGGAGCCACTCAGAGCACCCTACTGTTGGTGGATTAAAAGAAACCAGTCAACTGCTCAATTGAATGCACCTTATACCACAATCAAACCCCCAAGGGCACCAAAAAAAAAAAAAAAAGCTAAAAACCTCATTCAAAGTTTTCAAAACTCTGGTAACTCCAAAAATCAGGGTGTCTTTTTTTTTTTTTTGAGACAGAATGTTGCTCTTGTTGCCCAGGCTGAAGTGCAGTGGCGTGATCTTAGCTCACTGCAACCACTGCCTCCCAGTTCAAGTGATTATCCTGCCTCAGCCTCCTGAGTAGCTGAGATTACAGGCATCCACCACCAAGCCCAGTTATTTTTTTTTTTGCTTAGTAGAGATGGGGTTTCACTAGGGCCAGGCTGGTCTCAAACTCCTGACCTCAGGTGATCCACTGGTCTTGGCATCCCAAAGTGCTGGGATTACAGGTGTGAGCCACCACGCCCAGCCCCAGAGTGTCTTCTTATCTCCAAACAACCACATTAATTTTCCAGCAATGTTTGTAACCACACCAAAATAGCTGTAATGACAGAAATAAAATTTAGAAAATGAATGAGAATGAAGATCATTGAGATTCAAGAGAAAGTTGAAAACCAAAACAAGACATCTAAGGAATACAGTAAAATTATACAGGAGCTGAAAGATGAAACGGCCATTTTGAGAAATAACCAACATGATCTGATAGAGCTGAAAAATTTACCTCAAGAATTTAGTAATACAATTGCAAGTATTAACAGCAGAATCAACGAAGCTGATGAAAGAATCTCAAGCTTGAAGACCAATTCTATGAAATAGTCTGACTGAAACAAACAAATGAAAAAGAATGAATAATCATAATAATAATAAACCTCTTAGAAATATAGGATTATGTAAAGAGACCAAATCTGTAACACACTGTAATCCCTGGAAGAAAGGAAGGGAAAGCAAGCAACTTAGAAACCATATTTCAGGATATTACCCATGAAAATTTCTCCAACCTCATTAGGAAGGCCAACACTTAAATTCAGGGAATAAAGAGAATCCATGTGAGACACTATACAAAATGACCGTCTTCTAGACACATATTGATCAGATTTCCCAAGATCAAAATAAAAGAAAAAATGTTAAAGGCAGCTTGAGAGAAGGGGTCAATTGACCTAAAAAAGGAAATCTCTTTTAGGTTTCTTTTTTAGGTCACTTGGCCCCTTCTCTCAAGCTGCCTTTAATTTGTCAGCAGAAACTCTACAAGCCCAGACACTGAGGGTTTATAGTCTACATTACTAAAGAAAAGAAATTAGAAATTATAATCAATGATTTCATATCCAGCCAAATGAAATTTTTTAAGAGAAGAGGAAATAAGATGATTTTTATACAAGCAAATGCTAAGGGAATTCCTTACCATAAGCTCTGCCTTCCAAGAGGTCCTTTAGAAAGTACTAAATATGGAAAGAAAAGCCTGTTACCAGCCACCACAAAAGCATTAAGTATTGATTTCATTTTATAAGCACAATTAATCAATCAATATTTATTACATCTTATTAATAATTATGTATAAATATTATATATATTAATACAAATATGTACCTAAGTACATAAATATTGACACTATAAAGCAACTAAACAGTCAAGTTTGTATAATAACTGGCTAGCAACACCATGATAGATTTAAATCCACACATAGTAAAAGTAATCAGGAGTGTAAATGGAATACATGCCCCAATTAAAAGGTACAGAGTGGCAAGCTGGATAAAGAAGAAAGACCCAACTGTATGCTGTCTTTGAGAGACCCCTTAAATGCAGTGATATCCATAGTCTAAAAATGAAGGAATAGAGAAAAAACCTACTAAGCAAAGAAGAAAATAGGGGTTCTTATTCTGATTTCAGACAAAACTGACTTTAAGCCAACAATGATCATAAAAGACAAAGAAGGGCATTGCATAATGGTAAAAGTTTAGAACAACAAGAAGACCTGACTTTCAGAGATTATATACATAAATACTCATATATATGTATGTATGTGTGTATATCTATCTCATATACATTTAAATTTATCAACTAAATTTAAGTGTGCCACTTAAAGATTAGATAGGATTTAAATCTATCATGTGTGTGTATATATATATACACACACATATATATATATATGATATGATTTAAATCTATCATGTATATATGTATGTGTGTGTATATATATGTATGCATATGTATATATATATATACATATATATGTATATGTGTGTGTGTGTGTGTATATATATATGTATATATCTCCCACACAGAAGAACCCAGATTCATAAAACAAGTTCTTCAAGACCTACAAAGAGACTTAGATAACCACACAATAATAGTGGGAGATATCACAACACCTCACTGAAACAATCAGACAGATTATTGAGGCGGATCATTAACAAGGATATTCAGGACCTGAACTTGATACTTGACCAAATAGATGTAATAGACATCTACAGAACTCTCCACTCCAAAACAACAAAATACACATTTTACTCATTTGTATATGGCATATACTCTAAAATTTACTACACAATCGGCCATTAAACAACCTTCACCAAATTCAAGATAAAAAATCATAACAACCACACTGTAAGACCAGATTAAATAAAAATATAAATAAATACTTAATACATTTATTCAAAATCAAACAACTACCTGGAAATCAAACAACCTCTTCCTGAATGACCTGGGTAAACAATGAAATTAAGACAGAAATCAAGAAATCTGTTGGAACTAATGAGAACAAAGAGACAATATACCAGAATCTCTGAGACACAGCTAATGAATAGTTAAGAGAGAAGATTATAGTGCTAAAGGCCCACATCAAAAAGTTAGAAGATCTCAAATTAGGAACCTAATATTACACCCTAGGAAACTGGAAAAACAAGGGCAAATCAACCCGAAAGCTAACAGAAGACAAGAAATAACCAGAAACAAAGCTGAACTGAAGGAAAATGAGATGTGAAAACCACACAAAACATCAATGAATCTAACTGTTTGCTATTTGAAAGAATAAATAAGATCTATAGACTGCCACCTAGACTAATAAAGAAAAAAAGAAAGAATATTCTAATAAACACAATTGGAAATGACAATGAGGACATTACAACAAACCTCACAGAAATATTAAAAAGTCTCATATAGACTACTGGGAACAACTCTATGCACACAAAGTAGAAAAACAAACAAACAAAAAAAAAAACAAAAAAAAAACAACTAGAAGAAATGGACAAATTTCTGGAAATATACAAACCCCCAAGATTGAACCAGGAGGAAATTGAATCCAATAACAGACAAATAATGAATTCCAAAATTGAATCTGTAATAAAAAGCCTACCAACCAAAAAAAAAGCCTAGAACCAGACAGATTCATAGCTAAATTTTTCCAGATATATGAAGAAGAGCAGAGCTGTTCCTACTGAAACTATTCCAAAAATTTGAAGAGGAAGGACTCCTCCCTAACTCACTTTATGAGGGCTGTATTATTCTGATACAAAAATTTGGCAGAGACACAGCAATAAAAAAAGACAACTCCTGGCCAATATCCTTAATGAACATAGACACAAAAAATCTCAACAAAATACTAGCAAACCAAATCTAGCAGCACATCAAAAGGCTAATCTACCACGATCAAGCAGGCTTTAACTCTGGGATGCAAGGTTGGTTCAACATATGCAAATCAATAAATGTGGTTCTTCACATAAACAGAACTACAACAAAACCACATGATTATCTCAATAGATGCAGCAAGGGCTTTCGGTAAAATTCAACACTCATTCATGTTAAAAACCCTCAAATAATTAGGTATTGGAGGAACACAGTCCAAAATAATAAAAGGCATCTATATCATTCCCACTACCAACATTATATTGAATGGGTAAAAGCTAGAAGCATTTTCTTTGAGAACTAGAACAAGACATGGATGCCCCCTCTCACCACTCATATTCAGCATAGTACCAGAAGTCCTAGCAAGAGCAATCAGACAAGAGAAAGAAATAAAAGGCATCCAAATAGAGAGGGACTCAAACTATCTCTGTTTTCCATGCAATTATATTCCTAGAAAACCCCACAGTCTCTGCCCAAAAACTGACAGATCTGATAAAATAACTTCAGCAAACTTTTATTATATAAAATCAATGTACAAATATCAGTAACATTTCTGTATATCAACAACAGTCAAGCAGAGAGCCAAATAGAGATAATTCTATTCACAGTAGCCACAAATAGAATAAAATACTTAGAAATGCAGCTAACCAGAGAGGTGAAAGATTTCTACAATGAGAATTACAAGACACTGCTCAAATATATCAAAGGTGACACAGACAAATGGATAAACATTCCATGCTCATGGATGGGAATAATCAATAGTCTTAAAATGGTGATACTGCCCAAAGCAATTAACAGATGTAATGCTATTTCTATCAAACTACTAATGATATTCTTCACGGAATTAGAAAAACATATTAAAATTCATATGGAACCAGAAGAGCCCAAATAGTTGAGGCAATCCTAAGTAAAAAGAACAAAGCTGGAGGCATCATGTTACCCAAATTTAAACTACAAGAATACAATAACCAAAACACCATAGTACTGATTAAAAAAAAAAAAGACACATAAACAAAAGAAACAAGAGAAAGCCCAGAAACTATACTGCACAAGTACAATCATCTTATCTTTGACAAAGTAAATAAAAACAAGCAATGGGGAAAGGACCACGTATTCAATAAATGAAGCAGAAATCACTGGCTAGCCGTACGCAGAAAATTGAAACCGGACTCTTTGCTTACACCATATACAAAAGCAACTTGAGATAAATTGAAGACTTCAAAACCTAAAATGATAGAAACCTTTAATGGTACCTAGGAAATACCACTGTGGACATAGGCCCTGGCAAAGACTGCATGATGAATACATCAAAAGCAATTGCAACAGAAACAAAAATTTACAAATGGGACCTACTTTAAAGAGCTTCTTCACAGCAAAATAAACTATCAACAGTGCAAACAGACCACCTGTAGAAGGAAGAAAATATTTGAAAACTATTTATCCAATAAAGGTCTAATATCCAGAATCTGTAAGAAACATAAACAAATCAACAAGCAAAAAAAAACAAACAACCCATTAAAGAGTAGCTCAGGACATGAACAGACATTTTTCAAAAGAAGACACACATGTGGCCAAAAGGCACATGAAAAAAATGCTTAGCTCCATTAATCATTAAGAAAAGGCCAATTAAAACCACAATGAGATACCATCTCACACCAGTCAAAATGGCTATTATTAAAATGTCAAAAAGTAACAGATGCTGGGAAGGTTGTGGAGAAAAGGGAACACTTATACACTGCTGATTAGAATGTAAATTAGTTCAGCCATTGTGCAACACAGTTTGGCGAATTCTCAAAGAACTTAAAATAGAATTAGCATACAATGCAGCAAACCCATCATTGTGTATATACGCAAAGGAATATAAATCTTCTACCATAAAGATACATGCACACTTACATTCATTGCACACCACACTGTTCACAACAGCAAAGACATGGATTAACCCTAAATGCCCATTCATGGTAGTCTGGATAAAGAAAATATGGTACATATATGCCATGCAATACTATGCAGCCAGAAAAGAAAAATTGAGAGCATGTCCTTTCCAAAAACATGGATGGAGCTGTAGATCACTATCCGAAGTAAAATAATACAAGAGCAGCAAACCGAATACCACATGTTCTCATTTAAGTAAGGGCTAATCATTGAGTACACATGGACACAAAGAAGAAAACAACAGATGCAGGGCCTTCTTGAGGGTGAGGGTGGGAGCAGGGTGAGGATCAAAAAACTACCTATCACGTACTATGAGTATTACTTGGATGATGAAATAATCTATACACCAAACCCTCATGACATGCAATTTACCTGTATAACAAACCTGCACATGTACCCCAAACCTTAAAGTTAATAAATGATACATATAGAATTATAATAATAAAATCGTCTGTTCATCAAATACACTGTTAATACAATGAAAAGATGTCCCATAAACTGGGAGAAAAATCTTTGCAAACTACATATTTGATGATGACCAGAATATATCTGAAAACTCAATTATAAGGGAAAAATAGGCAAACGTGTAATGTCATGAAATCACTGTATTTTAGTTTCTCAAGATATTTTTACATTTTCCTTATGCATTTTTCATTTTGTTTTTAAATCTGTATGTCATTTTGAAAAGTTAGATACATTGTAAAAAAACAATTAATTAAAATCATACAGTTTAATGCATATAAATGGAACATCATGTAAGAAAATCTTTTCAAGATGAGAAATGCTGGCAAGGGTGTGTAGAAATGAGAACCCTTATACACTGTTCATAGAAATGTAGACTGGAGGCCAGGCATGGTGGCTCATGCCTACAATCCCAGCACTTTGGGAGGCTGAGGCGGGTGGATCATGAGGTCAACAGATCGAGACCATCCTGGCCAACATGGTGAAACCCCATCTCTACTAAAAATACAAAAAAATTAGCTGGGCGTGGTGGTGGGTGCCTGTAGTCCCAGCTACTCGGGAGGCTGAGGCAGGAGAGTTGCTTGAACCCGGGAGGCAGAGGTTGCAGTGAGCCGAGGTTGTGCCACTGCACTCTAGCCTGGTGCCTGGTGACGGAGTGAGACTCTGTCTCAAAAAAAAAAAAAAAAAAGGAAAAAAAAAGAAATGTAGACCGGAGAAACCATTATGGAAAACAGTATGGAAATTTCTAAATAAGTTAAAAATAGAACTGCCATTTGACCAGCAATCCCTCTTGCGGGTGTATACCTAAAGGAAATGAAATCACCACCTCATGAAGATAGACGCACTCTCATATTCATGGCAGCACATCAAAAAGCTAACCCACTGGCTGGGCATGGTGGCTCATGCTGGTAATGCCAGCACTTTGGGAGTCTGAGTTGGGTGGATCACCTGAGGTCGAGTTTCAGACCAGCCTGGCCAACATGGCAAAGCCCTGTCTCTACTACAAATACAAAAATAGCTGGGCATGGTGGTGGGCACCTGTAATCCCAGCTATTGAGGTAAGAGAATTACTTGAATTCTCGGGGTGGAGGTTGCAGTTAGCCAAGATTACACCACTGAACTCCAGCCTGGGCTACAGAGCAAGACTCCATCTCAAAAAAAAAAAAAGCTAATCCACCACAATCAAGTAGGCTTTAATTCTGGGATGCAAGGTTGGTTTGACATACGCAAATCAATAAATGTGGTTCATCATATAAACAGAACTATAAACAAAACCATGTGATTATCTTAATAGATGCAGAAAATGCTTTTGGTAAAATTCAACATCACTTTATATTAAAACCCTTACATATACACAATGAAATCTATTCAAAAGGACTAGGCCAAATGCCATCATTTTATCCTGTTTCATGTATTGCCTGTGAGCCAGTAGTTCATTGTGTTTATTTACTTTCTACATAGCAGGATTGTTTCTCTAATCATTTGCATATATTTTGCATTTCCCTTATAGATAAAACTGTGAAAGATAGAAACCCAAATAACTTTGAACGTTAGTTCATATGATTTAAGTTGGTTTATCTAGAACTCATTTGGACAAAGATACAGCAAATAAATATTTTAAAATTCTGTATGTGTGAAGAGAAATTATTAATCGTATATTAATACCAATTTATATTACTAGAAAGAAAAATACATTAAGGAAGTATGATTGAGAGGCATAGAAAACTATTGTTTAAAATTTTATGGAACTGTTGTATGTTTCTCTTAATGGAAACATGGCCCCAGCCATGCCATAATAATTCTGGTATATGTTGTCTAGCTGTGCCAATCAAAGGAAAGGAATTGGGATTTGGTAAATATCTAGAGATCTCTGCCATAATAAAATGGACAATTATGTCATAATGAAACATCTGTTCAGACTTCTGAATTCATAAATGAATGCAACAAACACACACTGATCACCCACTCTGCATACGACATTGAGAATGTCCTGGGAATGCATATATAACTTAATCACATCCTGCTATTTAGGACCTTACATAGAAATAATCATGTCTGCTTCTTGTATTTTTCTAGGATCCAGAGAAGGAAGACTGGTTTGCTTTAAAATTTGGCTTAGATATTTTGTCCTTATCAAGGAATTTGCTTATTGTAAAGAAAAGTTGTCCAGAAATGCATCAATAACAATAATCATTAACCTAATGAAAGATAAATTAGGCCACTGAACAGCCTTGCTTTATTAATTGAAAATTGTCACTAAAAACATTCTAAAAAAGTCTTTATTAAGAAAGTGCATAATTTATTTGCTTTTCAAGCTTTTCTCAATTTTTCCAATTTTCTTATGGAAGAAGAATTTGCTTATATCTTTAGTATTCACTGTAGGGCAAACTGTTAAATATTTTATGGCAATTTATTGTAGTGGTTAAGCATGTAAGCTTTTGAAACAAATAGATGTGGTTTTATGTTCTAGTTCTCTGATATAATTGAGCTATGTAACTGGGAATAGTCACTAAATCCTTATCTACTTCACTTTTCTTAAGATTAATAGAACTCTTTTGTGAATTAAATGATGTAAGTACATAAAGCTTTTCACACAGTTTCTGGTAGAAACAGTGCTCAATACAAATTAGTGCTTATTTTGTGTAAAACTTGGGGACCTTTAAAAAACTATAATTTCAAAAACGAAAAAAAAAAGATTTTAGGGAAATAAGTGAGTGAAGCTCATAAAATGAAAACTTTACTATTTTATTAAGTACAGAATCTTGAAGGTGAGTTACATATTAAATATCTCAATGGAATTTTCACAAAATTTAAGAAGTAAAAATAGTACAGTAAATCATTTTATAAGAGCATTATTTAATGAAAAGAATAACTGGTTCCTTGTGAGCTACCTGGATTTTATTAGCATTCATACAAAGTAATCTTGTTTTTTTAGTAAATATATTAATGACATAATTAATTAAGGGAAAAACTCCTGGAAATAATCACTATCTGCAACATAATATATTGTCATAATATTTTTATCTTAAGAATTGATTGAATTTTATATATTACCTTTAGCTTCTATTAGAGTCACTACTAGAAATGTTGTGTAAATAAAATATCTGTATTTTTCACGTAAACAGCATTAAAAATCATTTACTAGGTGGTATTTTTTTTGTGATTTAACATCAAGTCAAGGTTTGCCTTTCATGACAGGCTCCACTTTTTTCAAAGACAATTGAATAATTAATTTCCCCTTTTATTTTAATTGAAGAAAATCCACAACTAAATTTTATTCCAAAATGCAGTGTATGCATTTTGTAGATTTAAAACACTTCTCTCGCTCTCTGCGCTTTCACTGGGAGCTACAATCCTGAGCTGTTAAAAACAAAACAAAACAAAACAAAAAACACTTCTGTGTGTGCATGTATAAACTTATTTTTAGACAGTTTCTGAGTTTAAATTTTTGAGTGTTCTATAGGTTGGTTTGCATTGTGGAATGGAGATATGTAGTCATACATCATTCTATAATATATGAAAGAAAAATTTTACTTGTCATATGCTTTATGTGGCTGTGCTTATAAGAGCAAAAATTAAACGCTACTTTTATTTTTGTTGCAATTTCTTCATACTCCGCTTGAATATAAAAATTTATTTATTATATAGTTGTCATTTAAGTAGAATACAAAAGTTTAAATTGTGCTAAATTGGTTCTTTATGGCTGATCAATTAGGCTATTTCTGCTAACTAACACATAGCATAACAGTTTAGCTTTGAAAATATGAGTCTCACGAACACTTGCATTTGAAATAGAAATACTGCACAAAGACAAAATGTAACCTGGAGAAACTGAATCATTTATATCCTTAAATTACTAACTGGTTTTCTGTTTCTTAAAGGAAACATACAATAACAACGCACACTTTGATGTGTGACAATGCTCATGGCAGATTTTTTTTTGTTTAATTCCAATTAATCTTATGATGGTAACTATGCTTCACAAGACCCAAAAAAATTTTTTGCACAGTATTGAAATCATGTGCGCATTTTCTACAGCAGATCTGCTTAAAGAGTCAGCAGCATCTGGAAGATTTTCTCCCTTTTTATTTTTAGTTTTATAGCAATGCTGTGGTAACACTGGAGAATGTGTTCAGAATGTTTATAAATAAGTGCAGGAAATAACTTTGAAATCAGCAGCTGTTCAGACACATGCATCTGTTTAAGTGAATAGCTGCATACATCTCTCTAGCAAAAAGAGAATCTGAATATAATCCAAGAACTAAGTATTACAAACAAGACACTACCTGTTTTTAAATGTTAAGCTAATTGCTGTGAAATCTGCCCAGCTGGCCAAAGGCATTGCTACTCAAGAAGCGACTATTGCTGAAAAAAAGATGATATAGAATATAGTGTCCCAATATAACAGAACTAATTCACTTAGTATTTGCCATTTCTTCCCCATGGTTCAAATATCTCTGTCCCCTTTCCTCATAACTTTTAAAAATGCATTTCAAAATGATTTGTTTACTAAATTATTAATAAAAATATTACATTAAAATAGAAATGGACTCATGCACTTTTAGCAAAAGAACCCAAATACCTTCAAATGTATTGTTAAAACATCTGTGTGAGATTCAGATGTGTAATATGAGCAGAAGCAGAGATTTCAGAGGACATGATAGGTTGGTAATGAAACTGTGATAAGAAAGAATTCCTCATTTGCTATGGTTTGAATATTTGTCCCCTCAAAAACTCATGTTGAAACAATCCCCAATGTGGGAGTGTTGAGAGATGAAGCCTTTGAAGTGACCGGGTCATGAAGGCTTTGGCTTCATGAGTGGGTTAGTTCATTCCTGGATTAATGGATTAATGGGTTAGTGGATTAATAGGTTGCCACGTGAGTGGGACTGATAGCTCTATGAGAAGAGAAAGAGAGTCCTGAGCTAGTATGTCAGCACCTTCTGGCCCCTCACCATGTGTTGCCCAGCGCTGTCCCAAGACTGCAGACAGTCTCCCTCAGCAAGAAGTCTCTCACCAGATGCAGCTCCTCAGCCTTGGACATCTCAACCCCCATAGCTTCAAGAAGTAATTATTTTCTCTATAAATTACCCGGGCATAGTATTTTGTTATAGCAACAGAAAAGAAACTACCTCAAAAAATAGAGGCCACACATGAAAAATTTGCAGCTAACACTAAGCAAGAGGTGAAAGACTGAAAATATTTCCTCTCAGTTGAGAAGCATGACAAGGATGCCACTTTATTTTATTCAACATAGTGTTGGAAGTTCTTGCTAGAACAAGTAAACAAAAATGTAATCAAGCAAATATATATTGAAAATAAAGTTATTTCTGTTTTACAAATGATATGATCTTATATATAGAAAACCCTCAAGATTTTGAGAAAAAATACTGGTAGAACCAATAACTACTCCACAGAGTTTCAACATACAAAATAAGTATATTAAATTTAGTTGTGTTTCTATATGTTAGCAATGAACAGTCTCAAAATGGAATTAAGAAAACTATTTATAATAGAATGAAAAAATAAAAAATAGGGTGCAGTGGCTCATGCCTGTAATCCCAGCACTTTGGGAGGCCAAGGTAGACAGATCACCTGAGGTCAGGAGTTTGAGACAAGCTTAGCCAACATGCTGAAACTCTGTCTCTACTAAAAGTACAAAAGTTAGCCAAGAGTGGTGGTGGGTGCCTGTAATCCCAGCTACTCTGGAGGCTGAGGCAAATAATAACTTGAATCCAGGAAGCGGAGGTTTCATTGAGCCAAGATTGTGCCATTGCACTCCAGCCTGGGTGACAAGAGTAAGACTCTGTCTCAAAAAAAAAAAGAAAATATCTAGAAATAAACCTAACCTAGAAGATATTGTACTTTTATACTAAAAACTGTAAAACATTGCTGAATGAAATGAAGGAGAACATTAATAAATGGAAAGATTCCTCTTGTTAATAGAAGTCTTAATATAACTCAGATGTCAAACCTACACAAAGCAGTCTACAAATTTGATGAAACAACCTCTCAAAAACCCAACTACATTGTTTTGCAGATATAAAAAATGCCATCCTAAGAATTCATGTGCAATTTCAAGAAGTAGTCAAAACAATTTTGAAAAAGAAGTACAATGTTAGAGGATTTACACATTTTGATATCATAACTTACTGTAAATATTTATTAATAAAAAAGTATAGTACTGCCATAAAGACAGACACATAGAGCAATGGAATAGAAGAGAGTCTAGAAATAAAACTCATGTATATGGTCAAACGACTTTGACAAGTGTACAAAAACCACTCATTGGAGACAAGACAGCCTTTTCAAAAAACGATACTGAAAAAAACAAATATTCACATGTACAAGAATGAAGTTGGGAATTTATCCTATATCATATAAAAAGGATCAAAATGCATAAGATAACTAAACATAAGAGCTAAAACTAAAATTATTTTTTAAAACTTTTATATAATACTGCTATAAAAACATATATATATATCTACTATGTATCCACAAAAATTAAAAATAAATAAACAAAACAAAACAAAGCAAAAACTCTTAAAGATTTCAAAGTAAAGCTCATGAATTGGTATTTGGCAATAATTTCTTAAATATGACACCAGCAGTATAGGAAACAAAAATGAGGCATATATAAAATTGCACTTCATGTACTCTAAAGGATACTGTCAAAAACCTGGAAGAAAATACTTGCAAATCATATATCTGATAAGGTCTTAATATCCAAAATATATAAATAATTCCTTCATTTTAACAATATTGTGAAACAAACACTCAATTAAAAATGGGCTAAAGATTTTAATACACATTTATCCAAAGATATTATGCAAACTGCTAGTAAGCATATGTAAAGGTAACTGAATATTACTAATCATTAAAGAAATGCAAGTCAAATTCAAAATGATATGCCACTTCACACCCATTGGGACAGCTATTATAAACACACATGTACACATAGACATGCACACATAAAGAAAATTACAAGGCAAGGTTGTGGAGAAACTGCAATCCTTGTACATTGCTTCGAGAAATGCAAATGGTGAAGCTGCTATTGCAAACATTCTGGTGGTTCCTCAAAAAGTCAAACATGGAATTACCATATGATCCAGAAATTTCACTTCTAAGTAAAGAAATGAAACCTTGTTTTTGAGATCTTAAGTTCTTTCTTCTACTTGTTCTAGTCTACCCAGATGGAAAAAAACAAAAAACAAAAAACAGAAAAGTGATTCTGGTAATATGACAAAACAGGATTTGATAACACCCCCCCCCACAAAAGATCACACTAACTCCCCAGCAACGGATCCCAACCAAGAAGAAATCTCTGAATTGCCAAATAAAGAATTCAGAAGGTTGATTATTAAGATGCTCAAAGAGATAACAGAGAAAAGTGAAAACCAACTGGAAAGAAATTAAAAAACAATACATGGTATGAATGGAAAATTCTCCAGAGAAATAGCTATCATAAAGAAAAAACACTCACAACTTCTGGAAATGAAAGACACATTTAGAAAAATTTAAAAATGCACTGGAAATTTTCAATAACAACAGTCTAGAACATGTAGAAAGAACTTTGGATCTTGAAGACAAAGCTTTGAATGAACCCAATCAGATAAAAACAAAGAAAAAGGAACCAAAAAATTAAACAAAGCCTTCAAGAAACTTGGGGTTGTGTTAAGCAACCAAACTTAGGAATATGGTGTTTCTGAAGAAGATAAATTTAAGGTTTGGAAAACCTATTTGGGGAAATAATTGAGGAAAATTTCCCTGGTCTTGCTAGAGATTTAGACATCCAAATACAAGAAGCTTAATGAAAAACTGGAAAATCCATTGCAAAAACACAGTAATCAGGTTATCTAAAGTCACGATGAAGGAAAGAAACTCACGAGCTGTGAGACAAAAGTGTTCACTAACCTATAAAAGAAAACTTATCAAATTAACAACAGGTTCTTTAGCAAAAACCTTACAAGCCAGAATGGATTGGAGTTCTAACTTTAGCTTCCTAAATCAAAATAACTGTCAGCCAAGAATTTTGTGTCAGTGAAACTAAGCTTCTTAAATGAAGTAAAGATACAGTCTTTGTCAGACAAACAATTCTAAGAGAATTTGCCACTACCAAGCCAGCCAGCACTACAAGATATGCTAAAAGAAGTTCTAAATTGTGAGGCAAAACTTCAAAATACACCAAAATAGAACCTTCTTAAAGCATAAATAGCAAAGAATCTATTAAACAACAACATAACACACACACAAAATCAAGGTATTAGGCAACAACTAACATGATGAACAGGACAGTACCTCACATCTCAATACCAGCACTAAATGCAAATGGCCTAAATGCTCCAGTTAAAAGATACAAAACAGCAGAATGGATATTAATTCACCAACCAAGTAACTAACTGCTGTCTTCACAAAACTCACCTAACACTTAAAGAGTCACATAAACTTAAGGTAAAGGGGTGGAAAAAGAAATTCCACAGAAATGGAAACCAAAAATGAGCAGAATTAGCTATTCTTATATCAGACAAAACAGACTTTAAAGCAGTGATATTTTACAATGAAGACAAAGAGGATTATTATATAATGATAAAAGGATTCTTTCCACAGGAAATTATCACAATCCTAAATATATTTGCACCTAATACTGGAGCTCCAAAATTTATAAAACAATTACAACTAGACTATGAAATGAAATACATAGCAACACAATAATAGTGGGTGAATTCCACACTCCAGTGATAGCACTAGACAAGTCATCAAGACAGAAAGACAACAAAGAAACAATGGAATTAAACTATATCCTAAAACAAATGGGCTTAACAGATATTTACAGAACATTCTATCCAACAACTTCAGAATTTACATTATTTTCATCAGCACATGGAACATTCTTCAAGATAGACCATATGATAGCTCACAAAACAAGTCTCAATAAATTAAAGAAAATTGAAATTATATCAAGTAGTCTATCAGACCACAGTCAAATGAAATTAAAAAAGAAACTCGAAAAGGAACCTTTAAAACCACACAAATACATAGGAATTAATAACCTATTCCTGAATGATCATTGGGTCAATAAGAAAATCAAAATGGAAATTAAAAAATTATTTGAACTGAATGATAATACTGACATAACTTATCAAAACTTCTAGGATACAATAAAAGAATTGCTAAGAGGAAAATTCATAGCAATAATTGAATAACATCAAAACATCTGAACAATTACAAGCTGACATTCTATTGTCACACCTTAAGGAACTAGAGAAACAAGAACCAACCAAAACCAAACCCAGCAGAGAAAAAGAAATAGCAAAGATCAGAGCAAAACTAAATGAAATTGAAACAAACAAACAAAAAAAGATAAATAAAACAAAAAGCTTGTTCTTTGAAAAGATAAAATTGATAGACCTTTAGCAAAATTTACCAAGAAAAGAAGAGAGAAGAAGTAAATAAGCTCAATTAGAAATGAAACAAGATATATTACAACTGATACCACAGAAATATAAAAGATCATTCAAGGCTACTAGGAACACCTTTACATGCACAAACTGGAAAATCTACAGGACATGAATAAATTCCTGGAAATATACAACCCATCTAAATTAAATCAGGAAGAAATAGAAACTCTAACCAACCAAAAACAAGTAGTGAGATTGAAGCTATAATTTTTAAAAAAACTGACAACAAAAAAATGTCGAGGGCCAGAAGAATTCACAGCTGAATTCTATAAGACATTCAAAGAATTGTTACATATCTTACTTTATTCCAAAAGATAGAGAAAGAAGGAATCCTCTCTAATCATTCTATGAAGGCAATAATAGATCACCTTCATATCAAAAGCAGAAAAAGACATAAAAAAAAGAAAACTACATGCTAATATCCCTGATGAATATAGATGCAAAAATCCTCAACAAAATACAGGCTTACCAAATCCAAAAGCATATCAGAAAGATAATATACCATGATCAAGTGGATTTCATACCAGGGATGCAGGGATGGTTTAACATACACAAGTCAATAGATGTGATATATCGCATAAACAGAATTAAAAACAAAAATCATATAATCATTTCAATAGATGCAGAAAAAGTATTTGACAAAATTTGGCATCCATTTATGATTAAAACTCTCAGCAAAATTGGCATAAAAGGGACATACCTTAAGGTAATAAAAGCCATCTATGAGAAACCCACAGCCAACATTATAATGAATGGGGAAAAGTTGAAAGCATTTCTGCTGAGAACTGGAATCAAAACAAGGATGTGCATTTTCACCAGTATTCAACATACTACCGCAAGTCTTAGCCAGAGCAATCAGATAAAAGCAAGAAATAAAAGGCATCCAGATTGGTAATGAGGAAGTCAAGCTGTGACTGTTCAATGATTATATGATTGTGTACCTAGAAGACCCTAAAGACTCATTCAAAAAGCTCCTAGATCTGATAAATGAATAAATAAAAGTAAAGTTTTACTATACAAAATCAATGTACAGAAATCAGCAGCACTGCTATACAACAACAGTGACTAAGCTAAAAATCAAATCAAGAACTCAATCCCTTTTACAATAGCTGCAAAAACAAAACTTTGAAATTTACCCAACCAAAGAGGTGAAGAAAGATCTCTACAAGGAGACCTGTGAAACACTGCTGAATAAATCATCAATGGCACAAACAAATGGAAACACATTGCATGCTCATGGATGGGTACAATCAATAATGTGAAAATGAAGATACTGCCCAAATCTATCTACACAGTCACAGCAATTCTCATCAAAATACCATTATAATTATTCGCCGAATAGAAAAATCAATCTTAAGATTCATATGCAAGCACAAAAAGAACTTGCATAGCCAAAGCAATGCTAAGAAAAAAAGAGCAAATCTGGAATCATCACATTACAAAACCTCAAACTATACTACAAGGCTGTAATCACCAAAACAATATGGTACTGGTATAAAAATAGGCAGGTAGACCAAATAAACAAAATAAAGAACCCAGAAATAAAGTCAAATACTTAGAGCCAACAGCTCTTTACAAAGCAAACTAAAATATAAAGTGGGGAAGGACACCCTATTCAACAATTGGTGTTGGGATAATCGGCACACCACATGTAGTAGAATGAAACTGATCCTTATCTCTCACAATACAAAAATCAGCTCAAGATGGATAAAAGACTTAAATCTAAGACCTGAAACCATACAAATTTTAGAAGATAACATCAGAAAAACTCTTCTAGATATTGGCTCAGGCAAAGAGTTCATGATCAAGAAGCCAGAAGCAAATCCAAAAAAACCCATAAATAAATAGATGGGACCTAATTAAACTGAAAAGCTCCTGCACAGCAAAATAAATAATCAGCAGAGTAAACAGATGACCCACAGACTCTGTGTGAGTGAATACATTTGAAAACTATGCATCTGACAAAGGACTGATATCCAGAATCTACAAGGAGCTCAAACAAATAAGCAAGAAAATACCCCAAATAATCACATCAAAAAGTGGGCAAAGTGGGAATTAAATAGATAATTCTCAAAGGAAGATAGACAAATGGCCAAAACACATTAAAAAAAAAAAGCCCAACATTACTAATCATCAGGGAGATGCAAATTAAAACTGCAATTAGATACTACCCTATTCCTGCAAGAATGGCCATAATTTAAAAAATGAAAAAATAATAGATGTTGGTGTGGATGTGGGGAAAAGGAAACACTTTTATGCTATTGGTGGAAATGCAAACTAGTACATCTACTATGGAAAACAGTATGGAGATTCCTTAAACAACTAAAAATAGATCTACCATTTGATCCAGCAATTTCACTACTGGGTATCTGTACCAAGAAAAGAAGTCATTATATGAAAAAAGACACTTGCACACACATGTTCACAGCAGCACAATTCACAACTGCAAAAATATGGAACAAACCTAAATGCCCATCAATCAATCAATGAGAAGATAAAGAAAATGCAGTGTATATATTTAGCCATAAAAGTGATAAAATAATTGGCATTTGCAGTAACTTGGATGGAGTTGGAGACCATTATTCCATGTGGAGTAACTCAGGAATGGAAAACCAACTATCATATGTTCTCACATAGAAGTGGGAGCTAAGCTATGAGGATGCAAAGGCATTAGAATGATATAATGCACTTTGGGGACTAAGGGGAAGGGGTGAGAGGAAGGTGAGGGATAGAAGACTACACACTGGGTACAGTGTACACTGCTCAGATGACAAGTGTACCAAAATCTCAATCACCACTAAAGAATGTATCCATGTAACTAAAACCACTTGTTTTCCAAAAACTACTGTAATTTTTTAGAAAGGATGAAATTCAAGTAGCACGAAATTCTGATACGTACTACAACATGGATGAACTCTGAAAACATTATGTTAGGTGAAATAAAATAGACACAAAATGACAAATATTACATTATTCCACGTCTATGATCTTCCTAGAGTAAACCAATTCACAGAGACAAAAGTAGAATAAAATTTGCCATGAGGTTACAGTGACGGACGGTTTATTGTTTAATGAGTAGAGAATTTCAGGTTGGGATAATGAAAAAGAAAATCCTAGAATTGAATAGTGGTGACAGTTGCACAGCAACATGAATACACTTAAGGCTATTAAATTGTACATTTAAAATGATTAAAATGTTATGTTCTGGTAAAAATGGTAAATTTTCTATTATGCATATTTACAACAACAAAAAGAAAAAATATTTTTTAAAAAAGCAAGAAAGGCATGGTCCCACTTATTCTCCTATGTAAGATCATATGGAAACACGATACTTGGAACTGCTGCAATCATCGCACAACTGTCAGTAGAGCCAGCCCAGGACAAGGCCTTTTCACAGAAGATGACAGAGACAGAGGGGAAGAACTTGAATCCTTGGTGACATCATGGTGCTAGACTTCCTTTTATGAGAAATAATAAAATCCTTTTTTTTGTTGTTTAAAAAAAAAGTGAGCCAGGAAACCACAAGAATAATACAGGAAATTTAAATATATATTGCAAAGTGAAAGAAGCCAATCTGAGAAGGCTGCTGTATGATTCCAACTGTATGACTTTCTGGAAAAGCTGAAACTGTGGAGATAGTAAGAAGATCAGTGGCTGCCAGGGACTTCTGGGAGAGAGTGAGACAGGGATGAATGGTGGACCACAAAAAGTATATAAAATAGGGTAGTAAAACTATTCTCTATAATGCTATAGTGTTAGTAAATATCATTACAAATTTTCAAAACCCACAGGACTGTGCAACACAGAGTGAACTTTGAAGTTAACTACAGTTTTAGTTAATAATGGTGCGTCAATATTGTCTCATCAGTTTAACAAATCCAGCACACTAAAGCAAGATGATAACAATAAAGGGAATGGTGGGGGAGGTATGGGAGTATAGGAGGACTTAATTTTCTATTCAAGTTTTCTGAAACTCAAATCTTCTCAGAAGAAAAGCCTGTTAATTTAGAAAGTAGCTAGGAGTGGCATTTGTGGCAGAATAGCATCTGAGAAGGATAGACACTCTAAAATGGAAAACATTTTCTCAAATCATGCACAGCCAGGGTTTGTCAAGCCTGCTTCTGAATAAGACTAGCACATTGAGAATAAGGTAATGGTTTTTAAATGACCCCTCTCCTAGTGATGCATTGTAGTACAAGACAGAGGGTTGATACATCATACTGTTCTTAAGCTCTTTGTGTCTGGAGTAAAGTACAAGTATTATAAACTAAGAATCATGGTCCCCACTCTTCAGGATATGATAAGAGCACTTACTTTCCTGAAGTTAACTGCTGCATGTAAGATATGCTCACTAATATTTGTTAGTAATTTTTTATTACCAATTCTGGAAAACTCTAAAATAGGTTGCTGTCTCTCAGCTTAATTTGTCTATTGCATTCACGTAGGCTTGCTTTCCAAATCAAATTCCAGAATTCAGTAGTGCAGTTATGTGGTTACCTTGCCCCCAATACCTAATAATGGCCAAAAGAAACGGAAACGGAAATATGGAACTTATTTTCATCTCAAGTTCTAAATGTGATGGATAATTAATGATATGTTTTGGAGGGCTGCAATGGGCAAGTTTCTCATAAGCACGTTCATGTGCAAACACATAGTGAATTTTCTTTTATTTCAGTTGACTGTCTCAAAATGTAAGGTTCTCATAGATTTGAGGGTAAGCAAACTTTTTCACTGCTGACATTAGGTGAGGACTATGTTCCCTTTGTCATTTTTTTGATCCAGATGTGGTGCATTATAAAGGCAACATACATATGATTATCAGAAGACTCAGGTTTCAGTCTTGACTTCACTACTTTTAATTTGTAAACTTTACTTGCCCTCCCAGACTCACAGATTCTTTTGCTTTTAAAAAGAGGACCACTGTAGCTTGTTGAATATTATTTAACCCCCCTGCAAGCAAATAATACATGCCAAGAAGTGCCCTAAAAATATCTCAAATGTTCAAGCAAAAAAATGGGTTTAATTTGAATGAGATTCAGAGACAGTTTTTTGTTGCTATCGTAAAACAAATTAGGAGGATCTAATCAAGTAAACTTAAACATCTCCCTTTCTGCTTGCTCCTTCCTCCTCATCCTGGGGACCAACAGGAATATAAATTGGGTAGTCGCCTTTCATTGGCAAGTTAATGTAGCATGCTCTGTGATGTGAGGGAACCGGAAAGAGGTTCAAAGCACTTAGCATACAAAATGTAACAAATAAATAATTTCTAAGAAACCGAGCCTTTTATGTGAATAGAACAGAAGGAATTTCTTATGTAGACCCTGAAGGATACCTTTGCAATAACTTGATTTGTGCTATGAAATACACACCTAATTTTAAACATGTCAGGAGAGAATAATGTAAAGCCTTATTTTAAAGGTCCCATTCTTTACTTCCACATATGACCAATGCATCAGTTTCAGCCTATAGTCAATTTCATAAGCAGACTCCTCACATCAGTGCTTTGATCTAACAGCAGGGCATGATATGGGTGCAAATCTGATTAAAACCAAACCGCCGCCACCACCACCACCACCACCACTAACAACAACAACGGATGTTGATGGTGTCTGAGGAAGGCGACAACACACTATAAAATTGGACAAGACAGGATTAACTAAATCCAGAGAAGTTATTACATGAAGGTTGAAGACAAGAATTTTTCCTCTGTCTGTAAAATGGATTTAACCTCTCAAACAGGGCTCTTCCTGTCTCTTGAGCTGTGATGGGCGTATATTGACGGACTGACAGAAAACAATTTGCTCTGGGTCCCTTCTTCTGGACCAAGGAAACGTTATTCTGTAAAGATTTACTTGTAGGTTTAGTCTAACCTCTGCATATACATGCAGAGAGACTAGTGCAGGGATATTGAAGGTTTTGCCTAAAGACAGACAATAATGGATTTTTGAGGAAGGAATTGAGGTCTCTTGCCAAGACTTTTCTTCTCTATTGCTCAGGCTCTCTAAGGAATGGCCAGAAGACCAACGGGTTCTCTGTGTCTGAAAACTGCACACAACAAGTAAAGGGCCGTAGAGGTTACTCCCTGAAACAACAAGTTCACCTTCTATCCCCACCAGCTTCCCAAAGCAGATTAACAAACACAGAGCAAATAATTACTTCTCCCATTGCTTCTAAAGGATAATACTTGACTAATCTTCTGAAACAAAATTATCAGAATAAGAGATATTTGAGTAATCATATTTTCTTTGTATCATACCCTATGTTTCTTTTCCTGAATGAAATGTGCTGAATGAGCTAAGTAAGCATTGACAACCTACTGAGATAAGGAAAATAAATCACATGAGAAGTAAAGGAGAAAATGCATACATGTGAGAAAAACTAACCCAATTACATGCAAAACCCAGGCAAAATTAAGTAAAAAGATTGAGATTTTACTAAGTAAAATTTAAAATTTCCAGAAATTATTTAAAAACTTAACCATCAAGGAATCCTTCATGCTTCTTCAAATTTAAATTTGCATTCTATAGTTATTTTTCAATTTTCATCTGGCTTCCTCACTACTCTGCATTTGAAAAAATACATATTTATTCTTAAATTAAAATTATTGCTATATATTTTCAATGTGGTAATAATTTGCCCACTTCTACATCTTACAGTCCTTACAAATATAACTACATGTAACCATCAGATGGAAAACAATACTTTATATGTGTTATATATATAGTAATATCTATATCTATATATAATATTTACATGTTAATATTTAAGTATATAACCATGTGTATAATATATATTTATATACTTATGTCATTTACTTATGTGTCTATATATATATATATATATATATATGGATATATTGTTAAAAATGAAAACTAAACTCTTCCCCAAGAATTGCATACAAAATTATACATTTTTAGTGAGAATAATTGAAACATTAAATTATAATTTTAAAGCCTAGAAAATATTTTTATGCTCAAATACTTTTGAAGTCTGGATATGTTTTAATTTGCTTAATAATCAAGATTAATTAGCACATTTAATCTACCCCACTTCCAATTGAGTCATATATTTTTAATCCTAAAGTCAAAATGTATTATATACTTTTCAAATAGTTATTCAAAAATTACATAAAAGCTTTTAAAGTACAAACTGTTTATGTTTGCCTAGAACTTGCATAGAAGAGCTTAGACATTTTAAATATGAATTAATAAGTAACTAGAATATGAAATGAAGGAGCTAAGAGGATTTTTTTAATGATAAATGATTAATATTTTAAATAAAAAGTAAAATAATATGCACATCTTGCTCTCTCATACATTAAAAATTGTTTTTGTTGGAATCAAGATGAAGTAAAATACGTCCACGAGGAAGCTAAGCCTTGTCTTCCTTGCCACACAGTCCTGAGCATCATGGAATCAGAAAGTTCCTGAAAATTTAGTGCAATTACAAAATAACTAATTGCAGCTCATACATTCTACAATGTCAGCTCTTCAGGAATCCATACATCTAAAATAAGTCAGTCACATTACTTGTACATTTCTCAATTTAGAATGGTAACAGAAAATGATTTTATATCAACTGTCACTCAAAGTGACACAAAAAACTGAGCGTGGGGGTTTAAATTTCATTCTTTATTGCTTAATTTATGGATAATCCTTGAAGTGTATATGTTTCCTGGGTGTGCTTACTCTAAAACCCAGTTCATGTTTTTTGACCTACCTCTGCCTCAACCCCAAATTACAGAACATCTTTTTTCAAATCAGCATCAACCTGAGATCGGTACTTTATGCAGGGTTCTGTTTTTGTTTTGGTTTGTTTTCTTCCCTACCACCACCCCACTCCCAAACAGCCTAATTCACTTCAGACAGAATTCCTCAAATCAAAAAGGGCATTTATTATAGCATCACTTTTGGTGTGAATGTTCGTACATATTCTCTTTGTGACTATTACACTTGTTGATCTGCAGGGAAAAAAAAAAGAAAATATGAAAGTATGACAGAAAATACTACAAACTACCCACAGACTGCAACTGGAGGTGTGAACAACAGAGAAAAGAGAGGGTAAATAAAACAAAAAAGAAAAAGAAAAACACATGGGATATGAAGGGTGTAGGCCATGTGTGGACATAAAGAAACATTTTTGCTCCCACTTCTGCCACCAATTGAGCCTGGAACCTCACTACTTGGAATTAGGGTGAGGGGAGTGCTCATTCATCATCTATGAAAATAGGGGTTGAGAGTTCTCTAACTTTGCCATTTTTTCTCAAGTACTTGCACTGGTTTTCTCAATGTCAGGCTCTGTGTAGGTGACTCCTCAGCTGAGCCAGAGGCTCTGCTTTCCTTGGGGCCCACACACTTCATATCCTTTGTTTATGCTGCTCATTTTGGAATTCAAACAGGTTGATGGGACAGGTTTCAACAGATAATGACACACACTGACTGCTCATGAGCTACTTTACAGTGTGAGAATGTTGTGGTGTTATGAAATAGGAGGGCATAGAAACATGGGGACATTTTCTAGAAGATGCTTAGCAGAAGGTATAGAAGACTAAGGTCCAAATCTCTTAAATTATGTTTTCCAAATTATTGCACAGCTATGTCAAACAAAATATCTTGCCCTAGTTAACATTCACAAATAAAAATATATGAAACATTGTTTTCTAGGTATGGATAGTAGATTTGTTGTGTAGTGAAGACTATTTAGGAAGGATAAATTCCAAATTTACCAAGAAAGAATTAGGTTAATTGCATTAGGAAATTGTGACAAAAATATCAGTGCAATGTATGAAATCAAGCTTGGCAAAACTTAAATATACCTTCTAGCCTGAAAGTACAGCTGGCTGACAAACTGGGCATTTAAGGGTGAACTTTAGTTTTTAAAATGTAAAATTTGGCAGAAAAGTGATGAACGTGGATGAGATAATGATTTGGAATAATAAAGAAACTTCTAGAATTGGCAGAAGAGAATTTAGCAGTGTTTCTTACTGAAGAAAGGATGACAAAATAATCTACCCATCAGATTAGGTAACAGATAGCTGGCCTATGTACATCCCAGAAACTTGCAGTTGTTCAACTTGACGTTTAGAAAAAGAAAGCCAGAACCCTGGAAATCAGTGATGGGTGAAGTTTATTTGAAAAAAATTCCATTGGCCTATAGATAATACTCTTAAGAAAAAAATAAATATACTGTAGAAATGTACTGCCACAGAGAGTTGCCATATATTGATAAATAATTCATTTATGAATGGGTCAATTTGTACTCATTTTGAAAGCCATGGCACTTAGACCTTTTATCATGTGTGAAATCATGTTAAAAAGCACAATTATAAAACTCAGGGTGTAATTCTACTTAAATGTGTTTTAAAACACGGTTAGTTAACAAAAAAAGCCTTTTCATATGTCAAATTTTACTTGGCTAAAGATTCCCAATAGAATGCCAAGTTTTATATATTTTAATATGTATTATAAAAATATATCAACAGATAAAATGTGCATTCTTCTTTCAATAGCCAATATCTGGATACTATACCCTCTTGAATTTCTAAGACTTGAGCCTGTTATTCTATGATTAGCTTTCCAGTTTATTGAATGATTTACCTTAGATACAAACATTTTCTATTATATTCCCTATAAAACAGTGTTAAAAATTAAACATTTCTCTAATTACACATTCCTCCCTAGCTGATACAATTTCATTTATTTGCTTACTTTCCCAGGCAGCATTCAGAAATTTTCTACTCATATTGTCTTCAATTGCTTATTTGCCATTTTCTAGCTTTTATGTTTTATATCCATTTTGTTTCAGGTGTGAAATTGCTAAGTGTAAAGCTTGATGATTTTTCACCAAAAAGATACATGTCTAACTCCCTCAAAAAGAGACAGGATGTTACCAACACCCCCAAATTTCCTTTGTTGTTAAAAAGCACTATTTTTCCCAAGTAATCATATTGCGTTTTTTTTTTTTTGTATTGGTACGATATATAAACAAAATCCTATACACATGTATTTTTTCATTTAGATACTTTCCTTCAATATTATGAGTAAGACTTTGACCCCAGTTTAAGTATTTATGTCATTTTCATTGCTAGTTCATTGTAAGAAGCATATCTTTTATTTCTCTATTTTCTTAATAAATAGGCATTATTCTTGTTTCCAGTGTTTGATTAATGCAAATAAGACTGTTGTGAGCATTCTTTTACATGCCTTTCAGTGTAAATATATGCTGAGAGAGGAATTACTGAATCACAGAAAGGAGTATATGCAGCTATAATAGATATTACCACATCCACCAAACATTTAGTATTTCCTGTTTCATTTTATTCACTGTGGGGGATGTATAGAGAATTCACATTACATTATAATTTAGTTTCTCTAATGTCTAATGATAGGAAGCACCTTTTTACATTTTTATTTTCAATTTGGCTATCCTCATTTATTAAATACATGTTCAAGTATTTCATTCATTTTTATTGGTTTGTCTTCTTTCTTTACTGATTTAATTGAATTCTTTATATATTATGGACATGAGCTCTTTGTCAATTTTATACATATGCATATATTCACTCCTACTTCACTCTGCAGCTTGCTTTTCATTTTTATGCTTTTATTAATGAACATAATTTCTCAATTTTAATAAATATCATTATTTTTCTTTATGGTTAGTATATTTGCAACTAGGTTAACAAATATTTATCTCCTTTACAGGCACTAATACATTTCCTAATGTTATCTTCCAAAAGAGGTCTTGTTGTACTTCTTGTTTTTAGGTATACAATACATCTGAAATTGATTTTTGTGTCCGTTGCAATTAGTAATGAAGAGTCTCTTTTGATATAAATATCAATCTGATTCAGCATTATTTCTTTAAAAGACTACTTATTTCCATTGCTGTTGTAAGGAAGGAACAAAGGTCTGTTTTCATGGCTTTCCTCCTGTATTGCTCAGTCTCACTAAAGTAAGTCTAGAAAAGTATAGGATTTTTTGACTTTTTAAAATGAATCAGGCATTTCTCTAAATTGGCAAAGTCTATTTCTAGACTATATTTGAATTTATCTGTATGCTTCGTTCTAGTGTACACTCCCTTGAACATTATATTTTTATAAGTATTGATATTCCATATTTTTATTCTGATTAATTCACCTTTTAACTTGCTTTATAAATATTTTGTGAAATAAGAATGTTATTTTTGAAGTGGCAGCATTTAAAGAATGTTACTTTGTTCAGCTCAAAATCAAGTATTACATATTATAAATACTGTACTATGTACATATACATATATATGTGTATATATATATATGTGTATATATAGGTGTATATATGTATATACATGTATATATGTATACATATATGTATATATGTATGTATATGTATCTATGTACTTATATGTATATATATGTATATGTATATATACATATATGTACATAGATACATATATATGTACATATATATGTTTACGTGTATATGTATGTATATGTATATATATATGTATATGTATGTATATGTGTGTATATATATGTATTTAATACCTCCAAAGTCCCAATCGGGTATGCACTATTAGTATTGCCATATTGCAAATGAAGAAACAAAGTCACAGAGACACAGGCACAAAGAAGTTAAGCAGAATGTGAATGAGATACCTAACACATGGTGAGTAGGAACGTCTGTGTTTGAATCTAGGCACTTGGATGCAGACTAAGTGCTTTTAGAAACTATGCTTTGCTGATTCTCCTTTCAGAGGTGATTTTATTTTTCTTAAGATTTTCCAGGAAAGAATTGGTGGCTAAGAATAGATTTTAGATGTAGAAATTGTAAGAGGCCGAGAGTGGTGACTCTCGCCTGTAATCCCAGCACTTTGGAAGGCCTCGGTGGGTGGACCACCTGAGGTCAGGAGTTCAAGACCAACCTGACAATATGGTGAAACCCGATCTCTATTAAAATTAAAAAACTAGCTGGGCATGGTGGTGAGTGCCTGTAATCCCAGCTACTCGGGAGGTTGAGGCAGGAGAATTGCTTGAACCTGGGAGGCAGAGGTTGCAGTGAGCCAAGATTGCCACTACAGCCTGGACAACAAGAGTGAAATTCTAAGTCAAAAAAAAAAAAAAAAAGAAATGATAAGAAAAGCTAGGTTAAGTTT
>CAUYLG010036487.1:0-27293 GCA_963573385.1 Cacajao melanocephalus | reverse complement strand
TTAGCTCTTCTTGTTGTATTGATCCTTTCACCACCATGTAATGTCCCTCTTTGTTTCTTAGGGTCTTTGTTGCTTTAAAGTCTGTTTTATCAGAGATGAAAATTGCAGCTTCTGTTTTTTTTTTGTTTGTTTGTTTGTTTTTTTTTTTACTGGTTGTTCCTTTCTATTTGTAGCGCTTCTTTCAGAAGCTCTTGTAAAGCAGGCCTGGTGGTGATGAAATCTCTGAGTTCTTGCTTTCTTTAGTTTTTTTTTTTTCTTGTCTCTGAAATGGGTGAAATAATAGGGGACCTATTTTACAGAGTTTTGAGGTGATTATTTAAATGTTCATGTAAAGACCTTAAAACTATACCTAGCTCATAATATGTACTATTGTGAGCTAGTGATGTTGTTATTACAAAAATGGTGAGATCATGTCATGTTAGGGTTTGATCAGTTAAGGCTTTACCTGAGGATTTGAAAAAGGAGAATTTGAGCAGTTTGGAAGGATGAGTAGAATTTGGCTAAGTGGAGAGAAGGAGAGCATTCCAAATTTGGGGGAATGACAAAAGAAAGAAGATGGAGCAGAAAAGGGGAGGAAGACAGTATCATAAACTGTTTTGGCCAGAGCGGACAACTTAAGTGTAGCAGTGAGATTCTTCTGAGAGCTGGAAAATAAGTAGGTGAAGAATACCGGTATCCTGAATTGGCTTCCTCTCACTTGGCCATTTCCCAGGGAAGCCTCAGGTGGAAGGAATTATTGTCATGCTTAGGGATCCTCCTGATTCACTGCTGTGCTTCTGTGACTCTACCCCACCTTCTTCTGGGCCTAGCACTCTCTTCTCACAGACTGTGCAGCTCAGGGGCTTTTGTCAGAGATTTAGGGAAAGGAAAGGTAAAATTTGTTTTGTTTTCTCTTTCAGAAGTTGTGTGAAGTCTTTCGGTATTTCCTAATTTCAAAATATTTTAAAACATTTACCCTCAAGAAAGAACTCTTGATCTTGTCTTGGAAGCGTGTATTCTCAGGGACAATCAGGGGCTGCAATGAAAAGTAAACATTTTAATTTCATTGTATTAAACCACAGTCTGCATAATAAGGAGCAACATAAAAGAAAAAGAGCATTATTTTTGCTTTACTATTCATCCTAAACTCTCAATATGTGTATTTCTAATTACTATTTCAGTCCTCTTTCTGGAAAGAATCTTAAGACCACAAAATGGTATAAATTTTGTTTCAGTACTGGCATCACATCACAACTTTACCACTCTGTTAAGAGTTCCTAAATGTTTAGAATGAGTGACTTCAGAATATGTGGTTTAACATCGACCAGGACCCTTAAATTATTTTAATCCTAAATTATTTGTGTTTCAATTTGTATAAAATAAATGGATGCCCTATTTTAAAAGGTATTTTTAGAAATTTTGTCTATTTTTAAAGGAAAAGTATTGGAATTTTTAGAAAAAGTATTTTGTGCTTATTTTCACAAGTTACATTTATAACATTTCTGCAGACTCAGCAGAATTAATGGCAAGGTGCCCTTTAATAGTTTGTCTCATTCAACATTCTGCTCTTAAATAGAAGAATTATGTTACCTCCCCTTTCTTATTTTTCTGAAAAGGTACTCTTGCAGTCCGTGTACGTATCAATCAGTTCACATACTTCAAACTTCTTTTACTAAATTGCCAGTGAACTTTACATTTCAGTATTTCTTCAGCATTTTCTCATCAAATTTATTAAATATGTATTTGCATTGGTGAACAGATGTTTTTTTTTTTTTTTTTTTTTTTTTGAGACAGAGTCTTTCTCGTTCACCCAGACTGGAGTGCAGTGGCGCTGTCTCAGCTCCCTCCAGCCTCCAGCTGTCGGGTTCAAGTGATTCTCCTGCGTCAGCCACCCAGGTAGCTGGGATTCCTGGCATGTGCTACACCCAGCTAATTTTTGCATTTTTAGTAGAGATGAGGTTTTACCATGTTGGCCAGGCTGGTCTCAAACTCCTGACCTTAAGTGATCCACTCGCCTCGGCATTCCAGGGTGCTGGGATTACAGGCATGAGTCACCGCACCCAGCCATGAACAAGTTTTAATTCTAATACCAACTCTGGTTAGTTGGTAGTGGTTGGTTTAGAGCACTGTTTTGAGAACTCTGAGGCAATATCTATGTTCAGCAGAAAGGAATACCTTGGTTGATTAGTGCTGTGTCACCAGGAGCATTGGATGAAAGAGTGGGGACATACATGTATTTGTCAATCTCTTCAAATAAAAAGAATAGTAATGAATGAGGATATACAGATACATTAATATTTAGACCTTTGATTAATTACTTCCTACATGAAGATTATCTGCAGTTGTTTTTCTGAACTCCCTTGAAACAGCTTGTGATTTTCCAAATTATTTGTCCTGACCTTCTCTGACAAAGTGAATTTAATCATTCCTTTATTATTGCCACAATAGCCCTTTATTACCTTAATTATAATACTTATTTTTTCTTTGTTAATCATTTACTTGTCTGATTCCACTGTGGATTATGAACTTAAGGAAGCGATACCAGTTTACTTACCTTTATATTCTTAATACCTAACACAGTGCTTGGTACCTGTCACAGAGGTATTCAAAAGGTGAGATCATTTGTTATTTCCTAATGACCTCGCTTTATTTGAACAGTCAGGCATTTATATTTGAACATGAGATGACTAGGTCTAAGTCTTAGGACGGTAGTTGTGTGAATCAAAAGAAAAAGGCAGATATTTCGGGTAAGAATGTACGAGTTAATGTTTTTGGGTTCTGTAGAGTGCAGAGGGATTTAGGGTTTGAGTCTATGTCTGAGAGAATCGCAGTACTATTGGAAAAACATAGCTGGGGGAAGTGAATTTGGGTAGATGAGTTTGGTTTTGGAGATGTTAGGTTTTGATTGAAAATGTTTATTTATTAACTAGTTTTAGATGGAGGACTGGAGATAAGGATTTCATAGTGGGCTAGTTGGATAGCTTCCTCCATTATATGCTCCATAGCAACCTACCTTATTATTACTGCTTGTTCAGTGCCCATCTTTCCCACAGTAGGGCAGGGAACACTGTATCTTGTTCAAAGCTGTATCTTCAGTTACAAACACAATTGTTTCACATGCTAGGCACTTAGTAAGTAATTGTTCAGTGAATTAACATCTGTACTATTAGTTGATTTAAATGCATCTGGTGTTGTCTTTATGTTGCTAATTAGAATCACTAGTTTTAAAATTACCATGGTAATTGGTTTCCGTAGAATCATTGGAACTTTAAACTTGTAAAGATCTTAGAGATCTTTGACAGACCTCCCACTTGGACCTTGAAACTGCACAAAGTCATAATTGGACCACACTTCAGATTTGGCCATGTATGATATTCACTGAGGTATAGTACCATAATTACTTATTCAAAGAAATATGCATATTGTGCATATCTTTCAGGCTGCTAACAAGATAGAATGTTGACTTGAATGGACTTGTGAAGGTTCCATAGTAGTCTTCTTCCTTGTATTTGGTCATTTTTGTCCTCTGTAGTATTTTGACCAGTGGCTGTGTGAAAGTCTCACAGGAGATGAAATTTTATTCATGCTTGCTGGCAACATTAGGTTTCTTTTCTTTTTTTTTTTTTTACTTATTGATTAACATGAGATTCTGGATAAACTACTGATTTTGTTTCCTCTTTCCTTGTCCATGTTAGCATGGTAAGTCATGATGGTTGCAAATTTGCCATTATTTGATAGTGTAAATGTAAATAACAGACATACTCTTATAAACTATTAGACTTAGTTTAAACACTATCTCTATAAAACAAAGTTTGGAAAAGGTATATCTGTCTGAGACTACAATCAAGATATAATTTTAAAATTCACTGTTTCATTTTTAAGATGTAGACATTCATCATCAGATTAAGCTTCCAGTATTTTATTTTATAGCTTCCTGAACAGAGACAATGAGCTTTTGTTTAGAACACATAACAAATATTCCCTTAATTTGAATTAGTTTTTTTTTTAATTATTGTTTGCTTTTTTTGTTTCAGTATCAAGATAAAGAGGAAGTTGTCTTATGGATGAATACTGTTGGGCCCTACCATAATCGTCAAGAAACATATAAGTACTTTTCACTTCCATTCTGTGTGGGGTCAAAAAAAAGTATCAGTCATTACCATGAAACTCTGGGAGAAGCCCTTCAAGGGGTTGAATTGGAATTTAGTGGTCTGGATATTAAATTTAAAGGTAAGTAAACCTTAGTAGTCCTTACAATGCAATTCAGATTGTAGACAATGGTTTCTTAATTTTGACACTATTGACACTGGGGTTGGATAATTCTTTGTTGTGTGGGCTGTCATATACATTATAGGATATTTAGCAGAGTCCCTGGCCTGTACTCCCCAGATGCCAGTAGCACCTTCCATTTGTGAAAACCAAAAAGTCACCAGACATTGCTAATTACCGTCAGCTGAGAACCATTGCTTTAGACTCTAAAATGTGTTTTAATTTGTAAATGAAGTGTATTGCCTTTAGGAAAGTATATTAGTAATTGACAAAGATTTACTTTGAATATTCATAAGATAATAAAATAGTTGATTGTTAATAAAATTGTGTTTCCTTAACATATTTTCTTCTGAAAAGTGTTCTCTAGTAAACTCCCTATTTATTAGACACTTACGGCCTGGGAAGACCTTCATAGATATTTAACAAAGTAATTTATGGAAGTCTGAGGCTGTAATGGGATGCATGGATACTTAAAATTCTTGTGTAAAGCTTCAAGTTCAAACTTGTACCATAGGCTTACCATGTATTTATCAGTGTTGTATTAATTTATCCTGTTAATACTTACAGGATGTTTAAATTTTAAGTAAAAGACTTGTTAAATTTGGGGGTAAAACTCCTTATCTAGTTGTTATGAAGATATCTATTTATCAGGTCCTTTCAGTGTGTTTATACTTTTCATTTTTCTCTGTGAAGTTTATCAGAGAGTGTATTTCCTGGGTAGGCATTTTTAGCATGGTGAGCAGAAGCTTGAGTAATTGAATTTTTGCAGGATCTTTGATTAGATGTCTTGGTTTTTCAATACATCATGGACCCTGTAAACAGGAGCTTTGGATTTTAAACCTCCCCCCTTTTTTTTTTGGTACTATATTCATTTTGATAAAATTCTTTACTGCAGTTTTGGCTTCATTATCTTCATATGTAAGATGAATAGTAACTGACTTCTGGTATTTTTAGTATTAAAGATATTATTATTTTAGCACTTTGGGGAGAAGAATGTCAATGACATTTTAAAGATAATGTTACTTTAATTTTTATTTGTTAAATTTTATTCTTATTTTTAAAATTTTTAAGTTATTGTTGAAAATAGGTATACGGTATATATTTATATTCTTCTTCCTCCCCCATTTCCCCATTTATAGTCTTCCGGGCTCAATTATAAAATTAGGTTGTAAATGTAAACCACAGTGGCATGGCCTGTAATTTTATGAATCACTGTAAACATACCTTTGAGGCTTGTGTTTTAATTTAATTAGGTAATTTAAGTATTTAGTCACAAATAAGGAGAAAACTGAAACTACAAAATGTGATCTTTGAGACTATTTGTAAACATCTACTTTCTCTTTTTCCATATTTGGTGTACATTTCTGATTTATTAAAGAGGAACCAACAGGAGAGAATAGGCAGAATTCTGAGTCCTACTTTGTTACTATGTACAGATTTCATTAGTTTTTGAGATCCTCACCCATGTTTACTAAAGAAGAGTACTTATTTAGCAATCTTAAACTCCCTTTTATTAGTTCCTAGAGGCTGAGATGGAGAGATTATTTAAATAGAGGAAGATGGTTTTCATGGGTAGAGAAGTGGAATTTATTTTCTTTTCAGACTAAGCTAAGCACCTTTAGATTAAAAAAAGAGCTAGCCAAGTGTTATTCCCTGAGAGTTGGTGATTCCTAGGGGTTTTACCAAGTTTCCACGCCCAGCATAGATATGCTGCTAAAGAAGCTGCTAAATTAAGTGGTCTAGATGAAATAGTAAATGCTGATTAGATTTATCTTCTCCCTCTGCTGTAGCCCTTTGCTTGCTATGTTCAAAGATAAAGTTGATCATGCTTTGAAAAGTATTCTAGGTTGTCACTTACAATAGCCAAACATTTAAAAAATAGAATGCACCTTAGAGAGAGTGTCATCCAATTCTCTCTCCCAGAAGCCCAGAGACAAAGTGATTTACTTATGGTGTATCATAGCATACTAATAATGTAATAGAAACTGGAACATTATGTCTCTTGTGAGCTATAGAAATATTTACCATATATTGTTAATTTTTCATCTCTTAAATATTTGACTTTTAAAGATTCTTCTGGCCGGGCGCGGTGGCTCACACCTATAATCCCAGCACGTTGGGAGGCTGAGGCGGGCGGATCACCTGAGGTCAGGAGTTCAAGACCAGCCTGGCCAACATGGTGAAACCCCGTCTCTGAAAAAAAAAAAAAAGATTCTTCTGAAGGCATATTCAAATAAAACAAAATTTTGGAAATGTGAAACCAGAAAAACTATATGTGCACATACGTACATGTTTACCCATGCGTACACACACATCTTTTTTTTTAACCTAGTAGATTGTGTCAGGCTCCACAGATTGGTATCGTTTTGTAAAATGAAGATTACTAAAGAGACTATTTTAAGGAACTAGTTATAGTCTAACTCTAATAAAGGATGCTTCTCACTTAAGATTTTATACACAACTTTTTTCTTGCTAATAATTTAGCACTAGACAAAAATGCTAAATTGAGACCATTTTAAGAAAATACATTAAATATAGAAGGGCAGACTTAGATTGGGCATCTTTGAACCTAGTTTGATTTCATCACCTCCAATTTTAGAGGGTACCTCTTGGAACCTTGCCATGATGGTGTGGAAAGAACATGTGCTTTAGAGTCAGAGAGACTTGATGCATTCAGGTCTGCCCCTGCTTACCTCTGTGGTCATGGGCACATTATTCAACTTCTTTGATCTCATATTGCTTATGTGTGAAGTGTAGGAAATAATATGTATTTGATAGAAGTGTCAGGTTCAAATGAGAATGCATATAGAGCATTTATCAAAGTTCCTGGTATATGGTTTATATTAAAAAAATGGTAATTAAGAATACTAAATAGAACCTAGTATGGGTTTGTATACAACTTGATTTTGTATTTGCGATTATGAAATGTTAGTTTATTGATTATAGACTGATTTATACCCAAGCTGCTGCTCTAGCCTATTGTAGTAGCACTCTTGTTTACCATTGAACTCTTAGTTATTAAGACATAGTATGCTTTTAAGAAATTGTCTAGTACCTGGATGGTTTGTGCCTACTTGTTGTTATGATAATTGGTTGAGTATGAACATTAGATGATCTGGAATAGTAATTCTTAACCAGAAGAGATCACCATTCACCCATCCTGCCCCTTCCCCTGTTTGAGAATTCCTACAGTATAATGAAGGTTATTAATTGTAGAAATATCAGTGACTTCTACAGGACTCCTTCCTTCTGTTTATTTTATTGATCTTCTCTTGAATTTTCTTCCATAAATTTCCCAACTTAACAGACGGCTGAAATTATTTTACAAGTATTTTTTCTTTAGAATTAATTGGTAAGTTGAGAGTACTGCAGATATGGAGAGATGCCAAGGGCTGTTTAGAGGCTTATATATTTTTAGTTGTGATTCTCAATCTTGGCTGTTCTTATCTTCACTATGCAGTATTTACCTCCAGATATCTGCCTGGGGGATTTAGGCCTGGATTGCCAAAGGTTGAGGAAAAAGGATTGAGGGAATGGCAGGTTTACTTATTCATCCTGAAGATGTTTACTTCAGGTAATCCCCCTATGCTGTTTTCAGTCCCTAGCTTCTGCTGTTCCTGCTGTCCTTGATTCTGGAGCCTCTCTGGTTTAAGTTCTCTAGAGGAAGGTGCCGCTGGTCTACTACAGGGTTAAGGTGAGGGTACAGTATGTGTCCAGCTGTATGAAGGGCAGAGGAGGGTACCTGGCCATACAGCCCCTCCACATACATATTCAGTATTTTAATATAATTCCCATTGTGTTCAGTCCTGTAACTGTCCCTCTAGCTTTTGGGTTCTGTAGGGCTTCCAAGTCCTGAGTGTCTCTTGGGTTCTGTGACACCAGTTCCCTCCCTTACAGGTATCACTCTCCTGTTAGGTTTTCTCCTGGTTTATTAGTAGTTTGTCATCTTACAGTTGTTTTCCATTTTCTAAAAATTTGTTTAAATCTTTTCCTCACAGCCAGGTATGGTGGCTCACACCTGTAATCCCAGCACTTTGGGAGGCTGAGGTGGGTGGATCACCTGAGGTCAGGAGTTCGAGACCAGCCTGGCCAACATGGTGAAACCCTGTCTGTACCAAAAAGTACAAAAATCAGCTAGGCATGGTGGCAGGTGCCTGTAATCCCACATACTCGGGAGGCTGAGGCAGGAGAATTGCTTGAATCCAGGAGACGGAGGTCGCAGTGAGCTAAGATCGCACCATTGCACTCCAGCCTGGGTGACGAGCGAAACTCTTTGTCTCAAAAAAAAAAAAAAAAATCTTTTCCCCACTCTCTGCTCTTTTTGTCTTTGTGGACTGAACATCCTTTTTATTCCTTCACTGACATTTTAATGGGTTTTAAGAGAGAGAGGAAACATATTTGTGGTTAAATCTGCCTTGTTTAAGTGGAAGTCTGGGAACTTGGTACGATATTTTGTCCTGTCGGTTTCAACCAGTGTTTTAGCCAGAGCAAATAATTTGAATCTGAAATTTGTCAATTCTTATGACTGATTTCTTGTACCTTGTACTAACTGCAGATTTGATAAATATGGGCTTTTTGCAAGCTTTTATTCAAACCATTGATAACATTGTTCTCCTTCAGATTGACATCTCTGTTTTTGTTTTTTAAAGGAATGTATATGCGTATATATTTTTCTGATTTTAACAGTGATACAAGTTCAAATACACAGTTTAGGAACTATAGGAAAATATAAATCTGGATTACCATTAACATTTTGTTGTATTTTCTTTAGTCCTGTCTTTCTTTCTGTTTACCCACATTGTTTTAAAACGTGAAAATTGAGTTCATTATATATATGATTTTTTTAACGTTTATTTAACATATCCTTATGTAGTGCTTATTATGTGCCAGACACTGTTTTAAGCACATTCTAACTCATTTAGTAAATTATATATAATTGGTTTTTATTCTGCTTTTTTTCTCTTGACATTTTATGAGCTTGTCCCCATATTATTAATTAGTCTTTTAAAAATGTGGCAACATAGCACTGTATAACTTGGATACTGTGATCCCACCCTCCCCGATTTTCTAGTTGTATATTTTGATCCTTCCATCCTTTAAAGAGTTTTCTTTTTCTGCTATTAGAAATAACAATGCTTGGCTGGGCGCGGTGGCTCACGCCTCTAATCACAGCCCTTTGGGAGGCCAAGGCGGGCGGATCACAAGGTCAAGAGATTGAGACCATCCGGGCCAACATGGTGGAACCCCATCTCTACTAAAAAATACAAAAATTAGCTGGGTGTGGTGGTGCACATGTGTAGTCCCAGCTACTCGGGAGGCTGAGGCAGGAGAATTGCTTGAACCCAGGAGGTGGAGATTGCAGTGAGCCGAGATTGTGCCAGTGCACTCCAGCCTGGCAACAGAGCAAGACTCTGTCTCAAAAAAAAAAAAAAAAAAAACCCCAGAAATAACAATGCTGTTGGCTGTCCTTACACTTAAGTATTTCAGTGCATCTCTGAATCTGTTATTAGGATAAATTCTTAGAAGTTGAATTACTGAATCAAAGGGCATAAACATATTTAAGGCAGTTTTCGATACATGATGCCAAATTCTCATTTAGAAAAAAATCACACAGTTTATACTGCTGGTCATGTTGGTCAATTAATACTCTTTATATAGTTAAATTTAATTAACTGTGAATATACCAGTTTTTCCAGTTCTTGTTTCCCTCTAGTTCATTCAGCAGTTATTGAGTATCTTACTGTATTCCAGCTCTATGGTAGGCTCTGGCTTCTGGGGTCTTCAGGCCCTCTGAAATTCTACCTTAATTTTGTGTGAATGTGCATTTTCAGGGGGTGGGCAAGGGAGAGATGACTTTCATCAGATTCTCAAAGGGGTGCAAGGCCCAAGGAAACTTAAGAACACTTTCCATGAATTGGCATTTTCAGTCCTTTTTTTCTTTTTTTTGGAGACAGGGTCTCCCTGTCTCCTAGGCTGAAGTGCAGTGGCATGATCACAGCTTACTGTAGCCTCGACCTCCCCGGGCTTAGCCTCCTGAGTAGCTGGGACTATAAGCATGCACCACCATGCCTGGCTAATTTTTCTGGTTTTTGTAAAGGTGAGGTTTTGCCAGGTTGCTCAGGCTGGTCTCAAACTCCTGGGCTGAAGGGATCAGCCTGCCTTGGGCCTCCCAGGGAGCTGAGATCCCAGGCTTGAGCCACTGCACTTGGCTTGATGCTTTCAATTCTTAACTCTGGGAAGGAGATAGCGTAGATGCTGTCTCTGTTAAGGGAACTGAGAGGTTCATGGAAGTTAAATAACTTGCTTTTTATTCACATAGCTAGTAGATACTAGAACTCACACTAAAACTCACCTTTCTGCCCATTTCTCTATACATTTTTCTATACCGATTTCTTTCATGAGAGACTTTGCTAAGTGCTGGTGAATTAGAGGTAGACTGTTTCTCATTTTCCAAATGCAGTGTTATCAAAAGAGAAAGTAAACAAAGTATGGCATACTGTGTTCTTAGAGAACTCATGAATAATTATCACTTTCTTTTCTCAGTGCATTTACTGCCTATTCAATTATTAGTCTAGAGTTTTCTTGGGAATTAATGGTAGATTATTGGTACATAGTATCCAGAATCTATCTAACCTTGCTTTCTGTTTGAATAATGAGGTTAATGTTTGCCACTTCCCTACTTTGTTTTTCCCTCGTAAAAACTATTTACATTAGTAAAATCTGAATTGCATCTTTTTCAGAATTCATGGATGTGTGTTTCGTCTTTGAAAGATATAGCCTGTTATAATTTTAAAGCACAGATTTATGCTGGTAGATTTTTCGGATTGTTTTCCAGATATATAGAATGCTGAATAATGATTTGGCATATTCATACACTTGCATTAGTTGTCTTCAAATTGTCTCCTTCCTGAGGAAAATGCTGTTTCAGTTGGGCAGCCAGAGACTCTTCAGTTATTTGTGATGTTTGTATTTGTCTACCTGCCTGGAAGAGGAATTTCATTAAAATATGACCAACCAACACCCTTTGTATATAGCCTGTCATAATAATAGATTTTCCATTTTTAACATGCTTCGTTTCTAGATTTTACATGAGTTAATGATATTCTTCAAGACCTCTTCGTCAGTCCTTCTGAGGGACTCTGTTCAAAAATTTCATTTCTTTATAAATTGGCATTTTCTCCTTCTGTACAAACATACACACTCTTCATACACAGTTGCATACATAGATAGATACCCTAATATGCCTAGTGGTTTCCTTTGCCAAATAAATGGAAAATTCTGCTCTTAAAATTTTTTTTTATTTGTTTAGTGCCTAGTCTGTGCAGGTTACTGAAGCAGGCATGGCTGGAGATTAAAAGTATAGAATCAGTTATAGACAAAGCACTCAGGACCTAATGGTGTTTTTGAGGAGCAAGATACTGGTATGAGGTAGAAAATGATACAGACCTACATGCTGTAAAGGAGTTATGGAAGTGGGTATGAGAAATGTGGGGAGTGGGGAATAAGGGAATCCTTTGTGGAGGCAAGGGTTGGGGGATGGGGAGGATTTTAGATTGGACATTATTGGTAGCATTAACAGCATGAGCAAAAAAGTTCAGAGGCCCGAGAGCACAAGGTGTGTGGGAATTGAGTTTGGCTTGAGTGTAGAGGCAGAGTGATCAGTTGGGAAACAAAGAATTGGTTGGACTAAAGTTCAGATTGAGACATCTTTTAAAAGCTTTATACAGATTGGCTAGGCGTGGTGGCTCATGCCTGTAATCCCAGCACTTTGGGAGGCCAAGGCAGGTGGATCACCTTAGGTCAGGAGTTCAAGACCAGCCTGGCTAACATGGTGAAACCCCATTTCTTCTAAAAATACAAAAAAATTAGCTGGGTGTGGTGGCACATGCCTGTAGTAATCCCAGCTACTCGGGAGGCTCAAGCAGGAGAATTGCTTGAACCCAGGAAGTGTAGGTTGCAGTGAGCCAAGATTGTACAATTGTACTCAAGCTTGGACAACAAGAGTGAAACTCTGTCTCCAAAAAAAAAAAAAAGCGTTATACAGATAAATGCCGTACTGTATATTTCAGAGCTTCCTACTAAATCTACCACATTGTTAATGACCATTAAAAATGAATTTTTGTTTCTAACGGCAAGGAATTCAGTGGTTTTGCAGAGGTAGCAATGGGGTCTCCTACTGCCACTGTGGTCATTTGTTGTCCCTTAAGCTTGGACCTTCCTTTGGTTCTGAATATCCCTTCTGTAGCTGCAGTTGCCTGCTGCCTTTTGTTCATTATCTCACTCCATGGAGATCCCATTTGGGGACCTCTTGGTGCCAGTTTTTCTAGCTCCTACTGTAGAAACCCTTTGAAGCAGTCTCATTTTTTAACCCTCCATTGCTTCACTGTTCAGCCTCCGTTTTGTTTGTTTGTTTGTTTGTTTTAAAGTCACCATAAAACTTTTAAATTCCTTGCTGCCTAGGAGGGCTTGGGCAGAAAGAAAATCTATCTGGGAGTCGTTGGAGACAAATAAATCTTCTCATTCTTTGTGGTTGAGGAAGTATTTCCCTGACAATCTTCCATGGGACTTCAGTGTTTACTGCCATCTCTGGTGTTGTAGTTTTGCAGTGTCCACTCTAGGCTGATGTAAAATATGGGAAGCTGTTCTCTCTGTTGAGGGTTGGGGAGACATATTGCTGGATATCTTGAGTTATAAATTAGATTGTTATTTCTTTAAGCCATTAAATTAATGATTTAGCTACAATTTATGTTTAAGAACTTTTGATCAGTAGAAAGTTTAATAATGTTTCTTTAGAAAAATTTCATTTCATATTCCAAATAACCAATATCATAGTACAAATATAGTATAGAAGTTAAAAACAAACTTGTGTTTCCTTTTTTGTTCTTGTTCAGAATGATTTAATTTTTTTCTAATTGCTACTAATATACCAAAACGACTTCTTTTGATTGACATGTTGAGTAATTGTAGGTTTTTTTTTTTAAATTTTCTTCTGTTTTATTAGAAACATAAGTACATTTTGAAATACTAGGTTTATTAAGTTAGAAACCATCTGAATAGAATTATAGTAACTATTTTTGAAAGCAGTCAGGGGTGGAAAATGACTCATCTTTAGGGGACTTTAAGGCAATTTATAAATAGTGATGCTTGCTGAATAGAGAGGTTTGCCTTTTAATCTTCCTACTTATGAATAGTCACTGGGTGTTTTCATAGAATCTGTGGCTTCTAGTGACTTGTCTTTCCAAGAATGTTGAAATGAATGTTTATCTCAGAGAGATCTTATAGCCAGAAATGGTTATCTCTGTTTATGATCATATTCTTGAGCTTTTGTATATATGAAATAAAAACAGTCTTAAGTGTTTAAGCTTTTTTATTTTTCTTTTTAAAATCAATTTATTTTAAAGTTACTTTATAAATTTTCTTGTATAATTTTCTTTATATAAGGGATGATTTCTCCATTTAGTAAGATAATGTTTGAAAATAAAGATGATTAAAATTTTCTTATTATAAAAAAACTTAAAGATACACAGAAAAAGGGAGGAATAGTACACTGAACCCCCACATAGTTATCACTCAGATTCAACTATTCTGAATAGAAGTTTTAACTTTAGGAAATTTTGGCTTTTTTCTTGTGTTTTTTTGTATACAACTATTTTGCAAACTAGTGGGTTAATTTGCAGTTTTTACTTTATGCAGATGATGTGATGCCAGCCACTTACTGTGAAATTGATTTAGATAAAGAAAAGAGAGATGCATTTGTATATGCCATAAAAAATCACTACTGGTACCAGATGTACATAGATGATTTACCAATATGGGGTAAGTATTATATGTTGTATTTAAATTGGGGAAAATTTGCATAATCAGAATTTATGTAATGACTCCGTTAAGGTGATTGTATATTGGAACATAATATAAATGTGTTTTAACCATTTTTTACAGAATGATTTTAATACCAGTTTTATGGTTAACCTGCTGCCTGAAGGATTTTTAACACTGCCATACCTTACATGAAACTTGCCTAAAACAGAAATTTTATATAGTATAACTTTTCAGATTCAGGAATGAAAAGGTGCTTAGAACAATCTAAAAAATTCTTCTGCTTCCATTTTTTTCATATCTTATTTTAATTTGTTTTTTTAAATACAATTAAAGGGACTAAATAGGATTTTGGAGTTTTATTCTGTCTTCTCATGTTGGTACTGTGGTAGTATGACTTCTAGGTATGATACTTTCTTGAATGGCTCATTTTGCTAGTTCCTGTGTTATTTGCCATAACTCTTTAATTAAAAAAAAAATGTTTATGTTGTTGCTCTTGTTTATACATATTAATAGAGAAGAGGTATGGCATAGTTAATGCCAGTTTATGAATAGTCCGAAATCATTTGTGTTGGACTTGATTAAATTATTTATGATGCAGAGCACAGCCAGCTGTTGTAGCCAATATGTTTGATCACATTTTTCTCTAATTGTTTCTTTCTTTTGTCTCTGGAAATCTGCTCTTATGTGTAATGAATGTTTCTTCTAATTCTTAAAATTGTTAGCAGATTACTGTGGTTATAAGTAGTAAACTAACAAAGTCTGAACATATGAGATTAATATTATACTAAGATGAAATTTATAAGAAAGGTAATATCAAAAGATAATTATATGCATCATCATTACTGTGTTTCATATTAAGTAGGTATATATAGTAAGCATTTCATAGAAATGAGTTACTATTATGGTAATGCAGACATTTCTGTGATCAGCTCTGACAGTGATAGGAAGATGTGCTGAATATTCACTGAAGATTTTTCTGAGCCTGTAGTTCAGGGAAACCCATTGGTTAGGGCTTCCTTTATTTTTGAGAGAGCAGATTTGTTCCCTGTTGTTTTCCGTTGCTTATAGGTTAGTGCAGTGGTGCAATCATAGCTCATTGCAGACTTGAACTCCTGGGCTTAAGTGATCCTCCTCTGGGTCTCCTGAGCAGCTCAGACTACAGGTGCACACTACCACGCCTGGCTTTTTTTTTTTTTTTTTTTTTGGGGGGGGTGTTTGTAGAGACAAGGTGTTTTGCTTTATTGCCTAAGCTAATCTTGAACTTCTGGCTTCAAGCAATCCTCTTGCCTCAGCCTCCCAAAGTTCTGGAATTATGGGCATAAGCCATCATGCTTTAGGTTTTTTCAGTCATAGCTGTGGGCCTCATTAGCAATAGTGGTAACTGTGCTTTCCTGTGTTAAATTTTTTATAGCCCTGGAATTTTAGAATATGCCCTGTTTGGGGAGATACTTTTGGATGTCCTTAAATGTCTGAACCATGGGGAATCCTTCTCAGAAAAAAAAAAAAACTTTGTATCTGACTTTTCTTGGGGTAAAGGTTTCAGAATCTTAAAAGCCTCTTAGCGAATAGCTTCTTACTTGATATAATTGTGTCTTTACCACCAAAGTCTGTTTTTCAGAATAGATAGGTAAATAAACCTTGATAAAATTAATTATTGGCTGGGTATGGTGTCTCATGTCTGTAATCCCAGCAGTTTGGGAGGCTAAGGCGGGCAGATCACTTGGGACCAGGAGTTGGAGACCACCATGGCCAACATGGCGAAACCCTGTCTCTACTAAAAATAAGAAAACATTAGCTGTGCATGGTGGTGCGCGCCTGTAGTCCCAGCTACTTGGGAGGCTGAAGCACAAGAATTTCTTGAACCCAGGGGGTAGAGGTTGCAGTGAGCCGAGATTGCGCCCTTGCACTCTATCTAGCCTGGGCAACAGAGCAAGACTCTGTCTCAAAAAAAAAAAAAGGTAAATTAATTAGAAGGATTTCATGCTGGGTGTGGCAGCTTATGCCTGTAATCCCAGCACTTTGAGAAGCCAAGGCCAGGAGTTTGAAACCAGCCTGGACAACATAGTGAGGTTTATCTCTACAAAAAATAAAACATTTACCCAGGTGTGATGGCACTTGTCTGTAGTTCTAACTACTCTGGAGGCTGGGGTGGGAAGGTTGCTTGAGCCTAGGAGTTTGAGACTGCAGTGAGGTATGATTGTGTCACTCTACTCCAGCCTGGGTGACAGAGTGAGACCCTGTCTCAATAAAAAATAAAGATAAAAGAAGGATTTCATTATCCCCTACAGTGCCAAGCAAAACAAAACTATACTCCTTGAATTTGTACCAATTAGAATCACTTTGGTTAATAAATAATATTTTCTAAGAAATGATCATATTTTTTCCCTAATACCTACTAAACCATAGGAGGAAGGCCCTAAGGAGTAACTATAGAGCATGAAGCTATTGGGAGCTATACAGGCTTGAGTGGGGAACATTGGACAAATAGCTGGCAGTTTGAGGGCATGAGAGATGGATCCTCAGCTACCACCTATAATATTTCCCTAACATTGTGGATCATTTTCTTCCAATATCCCAAATTTTGATTAAAGTGATGATTTTAAGCTGTATCCTTATTAACATTTATTTTCAGCATTCCTTTTATTTTGCTGATTTCCCAGGGACAGATCCAGTACTTGAGGTATAAAAAGGAGACATGTTAAGTTTTGGTACCCATATATACATACATGCACCTTGCTAGGAATGGGTAGATCATAGGTTATTAGAGAGAGTACTAGACTAGGGATCTGGAAACCTTGATTTTAATTTTGGTTTGACCACTGGGTAACCTTGATAGGTGGTGGTGTAAGCACTTCCCTGAAATTTTGAAATGTTATGTTAGGGAGTTGTATTAGTCCGTTCTGATACCACTATAAAGAAGTACCTGAGACTAGGTGATTTAAAAAGAAAAGAGGTTTAATTGGCTCACGGCTCTGCAGGCTCTACTGGAATCATAGTAGCATCTGCTCAGCTTCTGGGGAGACCTCAGGAAACTTATAATTATGGTAGAAGGTGAAGGGAGAGCCTAGAGTGGCCAGGAGTAGGAGAAAGAGAGGGCAAAGGTGCCACACGCTTTTAAATGTTAGATCCCAGGAGAACTCACTATCACAATGACAGTACCAAGTAGGGGTGGTGTTAAACCAGGAGAATCTGCCCCTGTGATTTAATCACCTCCCACTAGGCTTCACCTCCAGCATTGGGGATTACATTTCAGCATAAGATTTGGGTGAGAACACAGATCCAAACTGTATCGGTAGTATACCTATATAAGGTGATAATTGTTAAAATGAAAATTATACTAATGACAAAGCATGAAATTTGAGAATCAAATTAGTGTTTGGTTATGCTGAGCTGTTTACCACTTTTTCATCGTGGTATGACCGTGACGTGTGTTTGCTAAGTAGTTAATGAAGAGTAGAAGTCCAGTTTGTACTTTTGCCTTATTCTAACCATGAGTAATAATGGTAGTGTTGCTTTTTTATTAAAAAAAAAAAAACTTTTAATGAGCTTTTAGCTTCTAGGATATTTTGAATATTAAGTGGTATTACCTTGTATAAAGTGTTTTTTCTTTTGTAGGTATTGTTGGTGAGGCTGATGAAAATGGAGAAGATTACTATCTTTGGACCTACAAAAAACTTGAAATAGGTTTTAATGGAAATCGAATTGTTGATGTTAATCTAACTAGTGAAGGAAAGGTGAAACTGGTTCCAAATACTAAAATTCAGATGTCATATTCAGTAAGTATTCAAATAGTTTTATGTAAGAAGTAGTGTTTGTGACCTGATGTCAACAATTTGTAGCTTTGAACATTAGATTTTGAGCTTTAGTAAATGAAAATGTAGCTTGAAATGGGATACAACAGAATATTACTGAAACTGCATTTCCTCAGTGTACCTAAGTCAGCCTCCTAAAAGCAAAGAGAGGATTTGCTTCAGGTCTGTATTATTAGATACCAGTTATGCCTTTGCAGGACCTAAACCATTTGCTACAGCCAAGTTTACTATTGTAACTGAGTAATTAGAGTAACCCAGTCATGTATTTTTATGGTTACCTTTTTAGATTGCAGTACTTCATATTGTTTCCCTTTCCTTTTTAATGTTGCAGATAGAAGTTATGCGGTATTGAAAGTTTCTGGATAGTTATAGTTTGCTATGGCTTGCTCTATCAGTTGGAATAATGTACTCCTGCACAGTGAGAGCTTGTCAGAGCCTTTTAGCAACTGTCAAGCTATTTCTGTTCTCTTAGGCTTAAAAATAGTGGAAATGAGAAAAAAATTTGGTGAAGGTAGCCTCTGCCAGTTATTGCCTCATATCTGGAATGATTCCATTGCTAATAGTCAATTTTGAAAGTTTTTCAAGCTTTGTGCATATGTACCTGATACAAATAATACTTGCATAACTGAACTTAACAAAGGAATTTTATAGTTGTAATAAAAGTAATACAGTCTAAAAATAAAGATGTACAAATTCTTTTTTTTTTTTAATTCATTCAAATATTTACTGAGCAGCTAAGGAGATACAAAGGTGATTGAAAACATGGGCAGAGGTGAGGCAAATGCACAAGTAGTAGAAAGGAAAGGGCAAGGTTCACTGAATCACAGCAGTCAGAAGAAAGTGCTTTAGGGAACCAAGAGTGAGATTGTTTCTAGCCTGAAGAGGCATCTGTGACAAATCAGAAAAGGAGATTGTGATTAAGATAGAAGACTTCAGTCTGGCTTGTTGATGATACTCAGTATGGACTCTATTTGTCTCTCCTATTCTTTTGTCCCCACCCTTGGGCTTAATTTACCAGTTAGTGCCCAGGACTGTTCAGTGTGCATCTTCTATACTTGCTTTCATTTTTGCTTTAATATCTCCTACAGAACTAGGTCCTTTTGGTGTTGTAGGAGTTTTTTCCTGTTTTTGAAGGATTTTTGTCCTTTTGATCTTGGAGTTGATGGTTTTGAGTCTTTTCCATTCCGATTTGACTTCTGTGCATTTTTGGCTGAATTATCTTGTATAGATTTCTTCACTGGTGCTTTTTCTTCAGTTTCTTTATCATCAAAATCGTCATCATCATCTTCATCAGCAGGAAGTTTTACTTTTTTCGATTGAACCTTACTACCACCTCCAGGGGCAGACCGCTTTCCACATATACTTAAGAGTTTCACATCCTTCTTCTCTTCATCTTCTGACTCTGCATCATCCTCCACAGCTACTAAGTACTGTCCACTAATATACGCTGACCCTGAACCACACTTCAACCATAGGACCACTGGTGGTGTTATTTCAAAGCCTCCAAGGGAAACCGTTGGCTGTGCAGACATTTTCAGAGTTTCCAGTGTTGCTTTAATTGGATTGCCTTCATAATTCATTGCCTCTGCTTCAACAATGTGCAATTCATCTTTTGCACTGGCCCCTAAACGGACCATTCTTTTTTTAAAAAAAATTGATTTATTATACTTTAAATTCTGGGGTACATGTGCAGATTGTGCAGGTTTATTACGTAGGTGTATATATGCCGTGGTGGTGGTTTGCTGCATCCATTGCCCTGTCATCTACATTAGGTATTTCTCCTAATGCTATCCCTCCCCAATCCCCTCACCCACTGCTATTTCTCCCCTAACCCCTCATCCCCCAGGCCCCAGTGTGTGACGTTCCCCTCCCTGTGTCCGTGTGTTCTCATTGTTCAGCACCCACTTATGAGTGAGAACATGTGGTGTTTGGTTTTCTGTTCTTGTGTGTCAGTTTGCCGAGAATGATGGTTTCCAGTTTCATCCATGTCCCTGCAAAGGACACGAACTTATCCTTTTTTTTATGGCTGCATAGTATTCCATGGTGAATATATGCCACATTTTCTTTATCCAATCTATCCTTGATGGGTATTTGGGTTGGTTCCAAGTCTTTGCTATTGTGAACAATGCCGCAACAAACATGCACACATGCATGTGTCTTTATGATAGAATGATTTATAATCCTTTGGGTATATACCCAGTAATGGGATTGCTGGGTCAAATGGTATTTCTATTTCTAGCTCCTCGAGGAATCGCCACACTGTGTTCAACAGTGGTTGAATTAAAAAGATAATTGGTGCTCATTTTCATCATTATCCACCTTAAAGTGGTAATCTTTGTTGGCCTTTAATTCACAACTGAAAAGATAATTCTGGGGCCTAAGGGGGCTCATGTCCCCCTCCATCAAATCTTCCATAGGGTGGCAGCATGCACTTAGGTGGGAGAGAAGGCGGACGGGGATAAATGACTATTACTCAAGAGAACAGCTGCGCAGGATGGAATCACACCAGGCAGATGAACAGATTGTTATTTTAATTGATTTAGACACTTGTGATCTGAGCTTGTACTAGTTCAGTTCATATCATATTTATCAGGTCATAATATATAAGTCAACAATAGTGAACAGTCCTTGAAAACTGAAACAACCCCTCTTAGGAAAGTTGTTTTGTCAATAAACAGAGAAAAGTTAATTAGTTTTATCATAACCGTTTCAACTTCTCATGTTGTAAGTGATTTTCCTTCATTTCTCTAGTGAATTTTAATTCTAAGTATATGCAAATTTTTCTATATTTTGCCCAGAGTTTTGTCATCAGATTATTAATTTGTTTAGTGGCCTTTATTTTCAAATGAAATTTGTTTTTTCAGGTAAAATGGAAAAAGTCAGATGTAAAATTTGAAGATCGATTTGACAAATATCTTGATCCGTCCTTTTTTCAACATCGGGTAGGTAAATAGTGTATTTTAAGACATCGAATATGGGCACCAATTAGTTTAACAAACATTGAGTATCTGTCATTTGCAGGGCACTGTGTTGAGGACTGTAGATTAAAAGGTTTAGCTAATGGTGATTTAAAGCATGAGCTTGAAGTCATAAAGATGATGGGGAGTTTTAGAGGAACAGTCAAAAACTTCCTTCTTTGTGCTTGTGGTTTAAACCAATTAAGAAATATACAAAGAAAAATGTAACATATGGGAAGCCAAAGTACCACTAATCAGGTGAATATATTAGGTGGCTGTGTAGCACAATGGATAGTGCATTGGACTTCTAATAAAGTGAATATTGGGGAATGTGGCTTACATCTATCTGTGATTAAGTGGGCTTCTTACTACTGAATCTCAGAATTAGACAACACACTTAGACAGTGTATTGTAGGCATTCCCACGTGGGCACTTGCCCTTATAAAACTTATGGTATAGAGAAAGAATGGAATGTATGCATGAGAAGGAGGTAATGAGAGAGTGGATTGAGGTCAGGAATTTCTGGTTGCAAAATCCTTCCACGTAGAAAGAGACATGAAGAATGGGAAGAGATGCCCCTACTTCCGCCAGCCCCCACTGACAGATACTTGCTGAATTTTAGTTCATAAGGCCAGTGGCAGTAGTGTTGGTTTTGTACAGGTAGTTTTGGTTCTTTATAGCAAAAGTCAGACCTTGTTTTGGTGGTTTCCTCCTCCAGGATGGAGATAAAAAGACAAGGCGTACGGGGATATATCTGTTCTTTTGAGTTTCTTCCTGAATTACTGCTTCTTTCTTTTGATCTAATCTTTTGGACTAGAATTTTAAAGTTTATTAATCACCTGTTTTTGAGATGGCCCATAAGTTTTTGTTGTCTCAGATTTACATATTACTTTTAGGTTACATTCTTAGACTCTGCTGGAACCTATCACTACTTCTAATCTTCCTCAGGGTTCAAAAATTTTAAGAATTATGCTATTTGCCCTTTTTTTGGGGAGGGGGCAAATAGCATAATTTGTTATTTGTCACCTAGGCTGGAGTGCAGTGGTGTGATCTTGGCTCACTGAAACCTCTGCTTCCTGGGTTCAAGCGATTCTCCTGCCTAAACCTCCCAAGTAGCTGGGATTACAGGCACCTGCCACCATGCCTGGCTAATTTTTGTATTTTTTTTAGTAGAGATAGGGTTTTGCCATGTTGGCTGGGCTCATCTTGAGTTCCTGACCTCAAATGATCCACCTGCCTTGACTTCCCAAAGTACTGAGATTACAGGCGAGAGCCACCACGCCCTCCCTCGATTGTCCTTACTGAAGGATTTAGTACACTACTCCTGGAGCTAAATTTTCTCCTTACCTCAGTCCCCACCTCAACCTCACCTGCTGTGTGTTCTCCTCGAGTATAATGCTCGGCAATATTGAATAGGGTATGGACACAGATAATTTCAAGATTTAGATAACATTTGAGGATATGAAGGCTCCTAACTGGCACTCCCTACTGGAACTCTTAGGTCTGCCTTGTTTCTAGCCCTATTGGGCATTGACTACTTAGGGGGAAGACTGGCTTTTAGTATTGTCACTGTAGAGCATTGTACTGTATTTATTATTTCAACACATATTAATTGAGCACCTGCTATCTCCCAAGCACTGTACTAGGTAAGTAGGATACATTAAAAAATAAAAGAGAGACAAACATCTGTACCCTCTAGGAACTTACATTCTAGTGGAGGAGACATGAAATGAACATAATAAGTAAAACACTGTATTCAAAGGGAAGTGTGTCAAAAAAGAAAGTAGACAGCAGAACAAGAGTACTAGGGGTTGGGCGAGTTGCAGTTTTATATTCTATAGTCAAGGTAAGCCTCTGAGGTGGATTGTTGAGCAAAAGCTTGAAGGAGTTTAAGGAAATAAAGAATGTGGCTATCTGGGGGAAAGAGTATTCCAGGCGGAGGCAACACCATTGAAAAGCCTTTTAAAGTGAGGATATGGTTATTGTGGTTTGAGGACTAGCAAGAAGATGAAGTCAGAGAGGTAGCAGGAGTCAGATCATCCATGGTCATTTTAAGGACTTTGGATTTTACTCTTGAATGCAGAGGGGGCAGGGGAGCACACATCTTTTGTTTTAAAAGGATTAGATTATTATGTTGAGAATAGGTTCTGAAAGTCAAGAGTAGAAGCAGAGAGACCAGTGGAGAGGCTGGTATAGCAATCCAGATGAGGTAAGGTAGCTCAGACCAGGGTGGTAGCAGGGTAGGTGATGAAAAGATGTTAGATTGTGAATATATTTTGAAGTTAAAGCCAGTGAGATTTCCTGATTGATAGGAAGGTAAAAAAAGGTTGAGACAAACTCTAGGGTTTTCAGCTTGCATGGAGCTGATGTCACTGGGGCTGTATTTGGAGGAGATTTAGAGGGGGAGATTAGGGTGCAGTTCGGGATATGTTAGTTTTGGTGTGCCTATACAATATCCAAATGTAGATACTGACCAGCAAATTTGATATATTAGTCCTGGAGTTCAGGAGAGAGGTCTGGGCTAGAGATACAAATCTTGCAGTAATTGACATGCAGATCATATTTATAACTATGAGACTAGATGTAATAATTAGGAAGGGAAATGTAGGGAGAGAAGAAGACTAAGGACTAAGCCCTGGTGCAGTAGTAAGAGTTTAGGGAGAGCAGAGGAGTTCAGTTAAGGGCTTTGAGGCAAACAAACAGAGAGAGAGAGAGAAAGAAGAGAGAGAAGGAAGGAAGGAAGAGGAAGGGAAGGAAGGAGAAGGAGGGAGGGGAAAGAGGGAGGGAAGGAAGGGAGGGAAGGAAGTGAAGAAGGGAAGGGAAGGAGTTCTGAAAGCGGAAAGAAGAAAGTGTATCTTGGAGGATAGAGAGATTAGTTCTGAATTTTTGCTGTTAGTTCAAGTAAGATGAGTACTGAAAAGTACTCATTGGATTAACCTGGAGTCTGGTGAACTTGACAGCAATTTGGGTGTAATGGTGGGGCATTCAGAATCTGAACAGAGCTGCTGTAAGAGAATGGGAGGAGAGGAATTGGAGACAACAAGTATGGACTTGTGAGGTACTTGGCTGCTAAAGGGAGCAAAGAAATGGTACAGTAGCCAGTAGGGAAAATGAAGTTAGGAGATTTTCCTTTTTTTTTTTTTTTAAGATGTAAGAAAAACATTATATGCTGATGGGGTTCAGTGGAGATTGCAAAACTGACAGTGCAGAAGAAAAAGAGAAATATTGCATCATTTTCCTTAATAGAAAGAGGGGATATGATCTGTACAAGTATAGGGATTGCTTCTAATACAGTGACTAACAGTGCAAGCAAAGGAGCTAGAGCTGAATTAAAACTCTGATGCTTTGCCACTTACTGTAACCTTGGTTATTGAGTTCGGCAGCTTCTTTTCCCTTAATAGTGAAGCAAGGGTTGTAGTACCTTGCAGAGCTGTTGGGAAATTTCATGTTGATATAAAGCATCTAGTTCAGTGTTTGGCAGTATTGTTGGTATAGTTTTTTATCTCCAGTTGTGTTCTAAAATTTATGATAAATTGAGGGTGCAGCTTCAGGATTAGTGACACTAGGGGGTGCTGGCATGCAGCAGTTAGTAGGGTTAGTAAACCGTTTTGTGACTTTTTTTTTTTTATTATTATTTTTAAGAAGTATTTTCCCTGGTATAATAATAATTTCACGATTATATAGCATCTCATAATTTTTATAATAAAAGATATTATAAAATTTCAGGTTATTACTACATTATAATAGATTAGATTGCGTATATCTTAGATTAGAAAATTACAGAGCCTTGTTAGAAATTTCAGCATTTTGTTTATGTCTAATTAGTTACTAATTTTTTTGTTTATGTCTAATTAGTTACTAATTAGTTACTACTAAGTAGTAACTATATAAAACTTCTTTATCATCAAAATTTTCATAAATTGATTAAAAGAAGATTTATGTCATTTTTCTTTCCCTTGAGCTTTTCTGGGTTATTAACATCTCAGGGTAGAAACAAAGTCAAATCACTGGAAAATCATAGACTGCTTTTATGAATCTTAAATGATACTTTTACAATAAACTCAGATTTATGTAATCTTTTTTGAGCAAACATTTCAAACAAACAAAAAAAACAATGCATTTCTTGGTTCCTTTATAATTTCACTAGGTACTCAATAAATACATTGTTGAATGAAGGAATAATCTTCCAGAGTCAGTCTCCTGTTTTTCAAGAAGAGCCATAGAGTTTATCCCATCCCTTAAACCTCAGGGTGGGTAACAGAGCCAAGACTGCCTGTCACCTTTGTGCACATACTCAGCACGTTAGCCCAAGTTAACATACGTCCTAATCATACACAGCAATACATATGTATGTACCTGTAGAATTTCAGAGCAGGAGGGTATCTGTGAAGAACTGTAATACGTAGATAAGAGATTTCATGGAGGGGAAGGTGCTTGTGTTGGAATTTAAAGACTGGGTAGAATTTGCTAAGGGGAATAGAAATAGATCTTACATGAGAAGAAATTATGAGAAAAATACAGAGGTTGAAGTGAGTATGCTGTGCTTGTGGGTTCTTAAAGAGGGGATAAGCCTTATTGGAATATAGGATATAATGGAAAGAAAAGTTGACGAGATAAGGTGAGATGGCCATATTACAGGGAGTATAGAATATTGGAGAAAATAGATTTGATATGAGAGAAACAGGGTATACAGCTCTAAGTTTTAGAATAGAGGACTGATAATATGAACATGGTTCAGAAAGATTTCCTTGTTAGCTTTCTGCAGAACAGATTGAAAGGAAGGGGAGAGACCAAAAAAAAGGCCAACTATGAGGCCATTAGTGCTATCAAGGTGTGAGGTTATGGCATGGGAATGGGGCAGAGTAGATCGATACAAGTCATTTTGAAGAAAAATACATGCTTAATAATTATTACCTATGAAGAATTAAGGAGAAGGAAGAGCCAGAGATACTTCTAAAATTTCAAAGCTAAATGTTAGTACCATTAACAGAAGTTAGAGAATCAGAAACAAGTGTTATGTTTGAGGTGGAAGATTATGAATGTACTTTAGGGCAGTCTGAGTCTGAAATTCCAGAAAGACATTCAACTGGAAATTATTGTAGTTAGCAAAAGCCTGAAACATGAGTGAAAAAGAAGACTAGCGATTTGGGGTTGGGTGGGAGGTGGGGGAGAGGGTGTTATCATCATCATTGGAATGCTGGTTAAAAGTTCTGAGAGTCTAAAGAAGTCACAGCAGAGTACTAAGACTGGAGCTTTTAGAAAAGTTCACAAAGGATGGGAGGAGCCAGCATGGAAGATGAAAGAGGAGAAGCCGCAGCCAGTGAAGTAGGATGCTGTAGTGTCAGGAAAGGTCAGATGTGGCAGAGAGATCAAGGAGAGTGAGGCAGATAATTGGCTGCTGAATCAGTTTAGAAGTTCATTGCAGGCCTTTCAGAGAAATTTTATGGGGCAAAAGTGAGATTGTATTGTGTTTTGGAGGAAGTGAGGGAAGAACTAGAACATGTCTCCTTTGAAAAGTATTGGCATTCAAAGGATCAGGAGGTGAGAAGATGAAAAGAATGAAGGACAAAAGATGAAGCAGATACTTCAAAAGATAATAATAGCAATAACAATAACTTTTAGATGTAGTGTTTATGATGTGCCAGACACTATATTATTTGCTTTACCTTTATTGTTTAAACCTTATGACAACCCCAAGGAGTAGACATCATTGTAGATAAGGACCTTTTGGAGATTGCTGATGCTGGTGAAAGGTGGAGGGGTTGGGAAGCAAAATGAGAGGGCAAAAACACTTCAAAGAGTGGATGTGGAAAGGTTTTGTCATGGTAGATAGTAGAAGACAGGATTTGCTTCAAGGGAAGGCAGGAGAAAGGATGGCATTGGGGTCTTGAAGAGAGGAAAGAAATTGGGACTATCCGTAAAGATCTTTTGGGAATTAAAATGTAAATAAAGAAATAACTGGGCAGTGCCACAGACTTAGTTCAAATTAGATGTGCTACATTTTGAAATCCACTAAGAGATACAGTAGTACCTTGTGATTATGAACCAGAATCTAGATGTAATGTTGTAACAAATGTTTGGATAAAATTAAAGCCAAGAGCTTCAAGAACATTGAGGAACTAAAGGATGCCTCAGTATTTTATGTAACATGGATTTGGAGAGGGCTGAATAATGATGGTGACAGGATGAGGATGTCAATGGGAGCAAGTAAAGCAAATCATTCAGGATGGTGATCTAAGTCCATCACAGTCAAGTATACTGGTTTAGTCTTAGTATTTTAAGGAGGTTTTCAGCTTGTTCAGTTAGGGGGAAGGGAAGTTACATTTACTCAGTGAGTACCTAAGGTGTCATACTTTTTTTATATATATAATATATATATTTATATATATATATAATATATATGATATATCATATATATGATATATATATAATATATAATATATAATAATATATATGA
>CAUYLG010036486.1:0-47609 GCA_963573385.1 Cacajao melanocephalus | reverse complement strand
CCATCCTCCCTTGTGGTAAGGAGTTCTGATCCCTTGAAGGAGGAGAGGCATTCTCGTATTTGGTGTTTTCATCCTTTTTGCACTAGTTTCTTCCCATCTTTGTGGACTTATCTACCTGTGGTCTTTGTAGTTGGTGACTTTCAGATTGGGTCTCTCAGTGGACGTCCTGTTTTTTGATGATGAAGTTATTTCTTTCTGTTTCTTAGTTTTCCTTCCAACAGGCAGACCCCTCTGCTGTAGAACTACTGAGGTCCACTCCAGACCCTGCTTGCCTGGGGATCACCTGCAGTGGCTGCAGAACAGTAAGGGTTGCTGCCAGTTTCTTGTTCTTCTATCTTTGTCCCAGAAGGATACTCGCCAGATGTCAGTCTGAGCTCTTCTTTATGAGGTGACTCTTTGGTTATATGGGGGTTGAGGTGCTGCTTGAGGAGACAGTCTGTCCTTTATAGGAGCTCAAGTGCCGAGCTGTGAGCTTCATTGTTCTGTTCAGAGCTGCTGGTCAGGTACGTTTAAGTCTGCTGCAGCAGAACTCATAACCACCTTTTTTATCCTGGGAAGGTAAGCCTTTATTTATAAGTTTCAGTCATGCTGCTGCCTTTTTTCAGGGATGCCCTGCCCAGCGAGGAGGTAGCCTAGTCACTGTCTGCTAGCAGAGGCATTGCTGAGCTGCGTTGGCTCTGCTCAGCTGCTGTGTGAACTTCCTTGCAGTTTTGTTTATAGGGGTATAGTTAGAACTGCCTCGGTAATAGCAGTCTGCCTCTGTAATTGCAGACTCTCTCTGTAATGGTGGACTGCCTCGGTAATGACGGACTGCCTCAGTAATGGTGAACTGCCTCGGTAATGGTGGACGCCCTTCCTCCACAGAGCTGGACCGTCCCAGGTTCAGCTGTGCTTGCTGTAAACTCTCACTCCAGAGTGTTTCAGATTGCTGGTCTTTGTGGGGGTGGGGCCGGCTGAGCCAGATCACCTGGCTACCTGTTTCAGTCCCATTTGTTTTTTCAGTTGAACGGGTGACTCTGTCTCCCAGGCGTTCCAGTCGCCAGCTCAAATGGCACCCAGATTTGTGTGAGTTTTTGTGCAGAGACCCACCACACCAGCTGAAACAGCTGAGCTGGAGCCTCGTGGCCCTTTTCCACCCAGGAATCTCCTGGTCTGTGGGCAATAAAAATTCGTTTGGAAATGCGGTGACCATTCGCCCTCTGCATTTTCACTGGGAGCTGCAATCCAGAGCTGTTCCTATTTGGCCATCTTTGCTTTTTGAAATTTTTGAATTATCACTTTAGCTAAATGAATAACTATTATTTTACAGTGACCTGCGATCTTATTTTGATCAAGTGTTTTAAACCTTTGATATTTGACAGTTTTCCAAAATCAAATTTAAAATTCTAAATTAAATGTTTTCAACCTCAAGCTACCTTTTGGATATTAAAGCCCTTAGAAGTCCAAATAGGGTCCGTGGAAGTCCAAGAGAAACATATTAGGCTAATTTGGTATATTGAAATCATACAGAAGGCCAGCCACAGTGGCTCACACCTGTAATCCCAGCACTTTGGGAGGCCAAGTTGGGTAGATCATGAGGTCAGGAGTTCAAGACCAGCCTAGCCAAGATGGTGAAACCCCATCTCTACTAGAAAATACAAAAATTAGCTGGGTATGGTGGCACACACCTGTAATCCCAACTACTTGGGAGGCTGAGGTAGAGAATTGCTTGAACATGGGAGGTGGAGGTTGTAGTAAGCCAAGATCGCGCCAGTGCACTCCAGCCTGGATGACAGAGCAAGATTGTCTCAAAAAAAAAAAGAAAGAAAAAGAAATCATACAGGAAGAATGATCAAATAAAAAAATGTTGTTAAATTTCCTTTGAGTTGTATTTGTATAAATCCGGTATTAATATGTATCCCAAAATTGTATCATATGGCTAAAATGTTGATATATCTTGTTATATGTTATTAGTAATAACTGTTATCCCATTAAATTATTGTATGCCACAGAAATAATGAAACTTCTTTGTCAATTGCATCAGTAACCATGGCTCTTCTAAGTCTTTTGTCATTCACAGATGATCAGTGTTTTCTTGGAATCTTTTCCAAAAAGTGGCTTATAACTGGCTACAGCCTAAAATTTGCTTCTTCAAAAAAAAAAAAAAAAAAATCCAGGGAAAGGGGCCTGACAAGTACTTTTAAACACAGTTTTCTGATAACTTTGGAGCTCACACCATTGGACTAGTTAAAAACTTCTGATTTTTAAAAAGCTAATAAATTCATGAAGATTGCTAATCCAATGTCAAGCAGAATAAGAGTTAATTACATGGGGCTGAACTGATAGAATGCCAAAATAATTTTTTCAGAAACTTTTTTTGGTTTGAAACATTGCTAATACTTTTTATGTTTTGTTTTCCAGAGTCGGGAAAATTGTTTTTCATTTTTTAGGCTGTTCACAGCTTACAGTAAATGGATAACTTACACCTTTGTAAGAACAACTGAAACACTAACCTTTCTCTGAACCTGATGTCTCCAGATTTTGGAAAGTATTTTTGAGTATTCTTCACTTATGTCAATATAGTTATTTGTACAAATTCAATAAGAATCTGTTTTCTTTTGTAACAGAACACAATTGGATACACTGACTGTTTTGCCAAGGCTTTCATTGGAATGGCATATTTTTTTAAATGACAAGACTGCTTTGAGTATTTGAAACTGACTTTATAGAGCCTATAAAAAGCCTGTTGGAAAAATTAGTCTGGTACTTTGTCTACACAGTTTCCTTACAAGGTTCCTGACTTTGCAGTAGTAAAGAACGTCACTCTCTGGCAGGCCCAGGAGCCTGAGGATATTTTTGGGACTTTGACAACAGAGGAGAGTATCCAATTTATACAGGTATTACAAGTACAGTCTCATGGTGAATCCTTGGCTTGGCTTCTTAGTCCTGAGAGGTTTAGAAAGTTGAATGTGGAATTCCTTATGAAAAAGTTCCATCAAAGCCAAACTTCAAAAGAGCCCATATATGGCCAATCACTATTTTTGCTGTACTTTATGCAAATAATCAGGCCAAATATAATAAAACTAAAGCTTATTTTGCAAATAAATTGGTCCTACTACGATTTGTCTTTGGTAGAAAAGGAGGACTGGAGAAAGAAAAGTTATGTTTCAGAAGAAAATGCTCGCATACCTGTTGTTAGATTCCATCTTTGTCCATTGTTTTTAAGTTTTAATTATTTGCCTACATTTGGAGTAAATCTTGAATTCTTTCCTGGCTACAAGTCTGCAAGCTAACATTTAAATTCTGTTCTCCTATTTTTCTAACTTGGAATAAGTAGAAGTTAAAACTATGCTTTTCTTGAAGCCCTGCAGACTGGAGCTAGACAACTTAAATAAACTATGGGAGAAATCACCACAGCAACTTATATATAAACAGCCTTTATGCCTGTTGATATATGGAATACTCAGAAAGTTCACTGCAATGCCTGATTTAAAATATAACCAGGAGGCTCGTCGGATTAACACTGCAATCTGAAGAACTACAGAGACTCTCAAAAAACTAGTATATAGACTACACTAGATATTAACCTTTGTTTTTTTTCCATTTCCATAGAAACACCTTTTATTAAAAATCTGTTTGCCGGCCTCGTATATAGAGGCCTAGCCCATCTGTAATGCCACCTCCTGGAATGGGACATAGCTGCTTAACTGAACTGATCTATTCTCACGACTAAGAGACTGGTAAAGAAGATATAGAACAATATATTTAAATTTGCTCTTTCTGCTTAACCCTTTTGTTTTTCCACTGTCTATCTGTTTCTGTTACCAAAAAGGGGTCCTGATCCAGACCCCAAGAAGGGTTCTTGGATCTTGCACAAGAAAGAATTTGAGGGGAGTTCACAGTGCAAAGTGAAAATAAGTTTATTAAGAAAGTGAAGGAGTGAAATAGTCCATAGGCAGAGTAGGGCTTTCCCAAAAGTAAGAGGAGGAATGCACCCACTCTAGGTACAATGCTTGTTTATATATAGAATAAGAACAACAAAAAAAAATCACAGGGAGATGTGCTCTACTACAAGGGTTTGTGAAAAAGGACTAATTTTTCTCAATTACTATGTTTTGCAAGAATTGATATTATTATGTTTAAAGCAAAATTAGGAATGTCTTTGTTTTCAAGGGATCAGGATATCAGACATTCCTGGGTCTGAGTTTGTTTAGTAAACATTTTTAATCTGTTCCCTTAACCATAAACATCTAGAGGCTAGGAATATCTAACCTCCTGGGAATGCAGCCCAGCAAGTCCCAGCCTTATTCTTCCTATCCCTCATTCAAGATGGAGTCACTCTGTTTCGAATGCTTCTGACATATTTCCCCCACCCCTTTTACAAGAGGATCAGTAATCCTAAGGGTTGCAGAGGAATGAAGATCCATCTTCTGTAACTTCATGCTGAAGAGGGGCGATAATATTCCTACCCAACTATTAGGATCTCTTGTATTCAGGGAAGAGAGAAGCTCAGTCAGAAAGCATCAGTATGGTGAGGGTCATTTGTAACTCTGAATCCCAACAAAAGGTTATATCTGGAAAATTAATAAGTGTTCAATTTAAGAAATCATTGAGTAAGCTTATCTTGCATTCCTACACAAAAAGTACACCCACAATATATTTTACAACAGCAAGACAAAATAAATGAAATCATCCCAAGTAAACTAAACAGGAAGGCTTGCCAAGAACTGGGCAGTTTTTGGAACCAAGGTAATATAGGTCAACTGACAGCACATTGATGGCAGAGATATGAGTGTCTAAAGCTTTCACAGACTGGTAATATTATGTATATAGTCCAGAACATACACACAACATTCGGTTTTCATCAAAGCACAAGTTTCCCTTAGGCTGCTTTTAAAATGTCTAAAGCCATGTAATTTTGCCTAATCTGAGAAGTTTCCTAAGTTAGGAAGGTAAGGGCATGGTAAGTATTATTGAAAGTTGCAGCTGTGTACTTGGCTAGGGCTTCAACTTGCAGCTCAATATCCATCGTGGCTGCCTGTGGGGAATATATAGCCATCGGGTGGAACCACAAGAAAATGCCCATTTTTGTTATGTATGACGAGCCTTTACAATTTCCCAGTTAGACGAGACAGAGTCCAATTTAGTGATGATATGACTTGGGAGATAAGGGTGGCCAGCCATGAGCTGTACAGCCCATAACCATCCCCAAGGTGAAAGGCAGGCACCCATTTTTTGTGAATTATGTTGCCATCCCAACCAAATATGGTTTGTTTTTTGTTGTTTTTTTGTTTTTGAGACAGGGATTTTCTCTTGTTTCCCAGGCTGGATTGCAGTGGTGCGACCTCTACTCACCGTATCCTCCACCTCCCAGGTTCAAGTAATTCTCCTGCCTTAGCCTCCCGAGTAGCTGGGATTACAGGCATGCGCCACCACGCCTGGCTAATTTTGTATTTTAGTAGAGACAGGGTTTCTCCATGTTGGTCAGGCTGGTCTCAAACTCCTGGCCTCAGGTGATCCTCCCGCCTTGGCCTTTCAAAGTGCTGGGATTACAGGCGTGAGCCACCGTGCCTGCCCACGGTCTGTTAAAAGAAGGGTCTGATTACAATGTTGAGGCGGCAACCATCTTATATCATGTGTTCCAGTGTGGTGGTGACTATTATTGCACCTTTCAAAACACAGAGGTGCTTTGCGTGGTATCAGTGCTTGAACAGCTGTCATCTGCCTAAGCCCATCATGTACAGTATAACCTAAAGTTGGGGTGGAGTTTAGCTGTTTCCTAATTACATGAAAAAGTGGCTTTTTGTCTCTCCACAGGAGTGGAAAGGTCCAAGGCCTCTGTGGCTATGGTACATGGGAAAAGAGAGACTATGTCTATAATATTCCATTTCCCAATCATAATAAAGTCCCCATAAACTCAGGTTGGCTACTTAAATATGCCAGAGGAACCCAGAAACAGAGGAAAATGGCAATTCTCCATATACCCAATAGTTTGTCTGATTATGTAGAGAAGTTAAAGTCTGTGCCCACTCAGCAAATAAGTTACTCTCTGTGTGATTCCAACTTATACTCAAAAGAAGGATGCCAATCCATATCTTTGTGTTACCAATCCCTTTTGTTTATTCTTAACAGGAGCTGGAGGTTACTGGTTGATTCACAGGAATAAGTGAGATTAGTCTCTTGTGTTCCATTGGCCTGTGGGATGTCATAAAAGACAGGTTTAATTTGAGATAAGTGGATCCACTTGTATATTCCTAGAAGTTTAACTACAGTTGAAATACTAAAAACTTTCTAGAGTCCCTTCCATTCTGGGGAAAGTTGGTCTGCTGGGGATCTTTCCTCCCAAGCTTTTAATGGGACAAAATCACCCAGCTGGGTTATAACAGGATTCTCTTCCTTAATAGGGGAAGGAGTCTTTGGTTTCCATATTCAAAGAGTGTCTTTTGCACTCTTCCTGAGTTGATTACATAATTTTGTGCTTGAAAGTATGTCTATCAGGAAGTCTATAGTTAAGAAAGGCCTTCCATACATTATTTCAAAAGGACAGAGCTGCAGATTTCCCCTGGTGGGCCACTGGAACCCATAACAAGGCCACAGGCAATAAAGGCAGCCAGGTTGCTGATGTTTCCTGTTATAGTTTAGCAAGATTTTTTTTTTTAAGCATTTGATTGGCTCTTTCCACTTTCCCTGAAGACTGTGGCCTCCACACTTAATGAAGGCAGTTCTGAATTCCTGACCTGAAGATATGTTTTGGAGTATTGTCACTGTGAAAGATGGGCCATTATCATTCTGCAATCCCTTAGGCAACCCAAATCTAGAAGTTGTTTCCTTAAACAGCAGTTTAGAAACCTCAGTTGTCTTTTCAGACTGGGCAGTGTCTGTTAATATATGGATAATATATTATGTATATATTGGATAATAATGCCCTAATTTAATCCTTGATCCAACTGTTAAAGATGTCAATGAATAACTAAATATTAAACTCTTTACATGGGTAATCTGAGTATAGTCTACTTGCCAATCTTCACTGGGGTATGTTCCCCTAAGCTGAACAGGCCTTTCTGAAGAAAGAGGTAAAGACTGGTCATTCAGAATATTCTGAGCACAGAGTTCCCAGGCCTGAGTTACCTGCTTTACTGTTTTAAATAAGCCTTTTACTATAAAAAGATGAGACATTAACTGAAATTGGGAATCTCTTCTCAAATAAGTAGAATCATGCAAATGCTTAACTCTTTTCCACTGATTAGCACCCAGTATCAACAGTTTATTGTCATGGATTAGCAGGCCAGAAGGATCTTGAATTAAACCCTGACCTTTAGCCCATTCTTATTTCTCTCAGTATATCCCAGTTCTGTCATTACTAGGGTGGTGGGCACTAATATGCCTGCAAGTCCAACTGGCTCCTTTAATGCAGCGGTGTTAACTGCAGCATCTGCAAAGGAGTTTCCCTTTGTCACACTATCATCTCGTTTTTGATGCCTTCTGAAACAGATTACAGCTACTTCTTGTGCAGCAAAACAACATCTAATAGATTTAAATTTCCCAAGTGATGTTTCACAGGGGAGCCCTTAACAGTTAGGGGTCCGCCTTCCTCCCAGATAGCAGCATGAGCATGAAGTACCGGAAAGTGTAAATGTTGATTCTTAATTCCTTTTCCAACTGCCGGGCTCTAATAAGAGCTATTAATTCTGCTTTTTGAGCCAAAGTAGAAGCTGGTAAGGCTTCCATTCAATTACCTCATGTTGACTGATAACTGCATACCCAGCTTTTCTGTTTCCCTAGTGCACAAAGCTACATCCAACCATAAACCATTCTATTTCAGGATTATCTAGAGGCTTGTCCTTTAAATTTGGCCAGCTGCCATAAAATTGCTCCATAACTTGTATACAGGAATGATCTAGGGTGCCTGGGGGTTCAGGCAGATAGGCTGTTGGATTTAAAGTCTGGCATACTTAAGAGTTACATCAGGAGTGTGTAGCAACAAAGCCTGATATTTCAATAAGCGTACCCCTGTCATCTGTTCTGTCCTTTAGCTTCTAGGACTCTTCATACTTGATGTGGGGTTAAAACGCCCAGATGTTGTCCCAAAGACAGTTTATTGGCTTTATCTACCAAGAGTAGTTGTTTCAACTGTCCTGAGACATCCAGGCCATCCTGAAGCTACATGGTCTAATTGTTTAGAATAATATGCTACTGGTTGGGGGACATCGCCCAGCTTCTGGACAAGGACACCCAGGGTGGTTCCTTGTTTTTCAGCCACCTAAAGGAAAAAAAAACTTATCAAGATTAGGAATCCCTAATGCTAGAGCTGATCCCAATTTCTCCTTCAGAGCCTTAAACACATGTTTACAATTGCTATCCCATTCAAAGGGATCTATATCTGCTCCTTTTAGGGCCTCATATAAAGACTTGGTCATGTACCCAAATCCAGGCACCCATAAATGGCAGAATGCAGAGTTAGAACATATCCTCAGTGTTTAACCTCTTAGTTGAAATCTGGGCTTTATGTGGCAAGACCTCATACCCATTGGTTCCCAGAAAATTTAGCAACTTAATGGCATTTTCATCTTTTGGTTGGGCTAGCAACCAACAAGTCATCCATATATTGAATAATAATGCCCTTATTTAACTGTAACATGTTTAGTTCTCTAGCCAACACATTTCCAGACAGATGAGGGCTGTCCCTAAACCCCTGGGGAAGAACTGTCCAAGTTAATTGAGAAACCAAATGACTATTGGGGTTAGTCCATTCAAAAGCAAAGACAAATTGTGAATCAGGGTGTACCGGGAGGCAAAAAAAAAAAAAAAGGCATCTTTAAGATCTAAGACTGTGAACCAATTAGCATCCTCAGGGACCTGAGCTAACAATGTGTAGGGATTGAGCACAATAGGATGTATGGAAATGACAGCTTTTTTGACAACTTCAAGATCTTGAACAACTCTATAGTCTTCGTTTGGCATTTTAACTGGCAAGATTGGCATATTACAAGGAGACTCACAGGGCCTTAAACACTCAAATTGCAAAAACTTGGCTATTAATGGTTGGATCCCTTTTTGTGCCTCTGGCTTTAAGGAGTATTGTCTCTTCCAGGGGTACAGGATACCAGACTTAAGTTGGAGGAACATTTAACACTCTGTAGGAACAAAGGAGGAACATTTAACAAACTTAGAGGAACATTTAACACTTTGCCTGGAACTTCAGTGTCCCATACTGTGGGATTAACTTGGGAGCTTATTTCAGTAGGGAAGCTATATAAGTCCCCCACTGCATTTCCTTCCCTATCACAGGAAAGGAGTAGGAACAATTCCTCATCTGCCTTGTGATTTCCAAAAGGTACCACTGTTTGCACTTGAGTCAACAGATCCCTTCCCAACCAGAAGGTGTGGCATTCAGGCATGATAAGAAAGTCATGTGAGAAACTAAAGTCCCTGAAGAACAGCTTAAAGGATAGGTAAAATGACATCTATGAGCTTGTTCATCTAACCCCATGATCATACAGTTTTGAAGTGACAGAGGCCCATTGTAATGGATCAAAACAGAAAGCAGCTCCCATAGGCTGGGCACAGTAGCTCACGCCTGTAATCCCAGCACTTTAGGAGGCCGAGGCAGATGGATCACTTGAGGTCAGGAGTTCAAGACCAGCCTGGCCAACATGGCAAAATCTCATCTCTACTAAAAATACAAAAATTGGCCAAGTATGTTGGTGGGGGTGCCTATAATCTCAGCTACTTAGGAGGTTGAGGCAGGAGAATTGCTGGAACCCAGGAGGCAGAGGTTGTAATGAGCTGAGATCATGCCACTGTACTTCAACCTGGGCAAAAGAGTAAGAAACAAAGAAGAGAGAGAAGGAGAAAGAGAGAAGAGAAAGAGAGAGAGAGAGAGGGGTGGTAGGGGGAAGGGAGGAAGGGAGGAAGAGAGGAAGAAAGAAAGGAAGGAAGCAAGGAAGGAAGGAAGGAAGGAAAGAAGGAAGGAAGGAACCTGTATCCAGGAGGAAGTTAATATTCTTACCTGCCACTTCAATGGTTACCTGAGGCTCCTCCAACAATATGGCTAGTTGTCCAAAGGGAGCTATGGTGGAAGGTCTTGGGCCCCATCACTCTTGGGCTTGCTTGGCTATTTTGGCCATCATTAGCTTGGGTGCCAATGGCTCCCCTTGGAGTGCCAGGCATTTCCTCTTCTAATGGCCAGTTTTCTTATTGTATGCACACTGATATATGCCCAAGGCATGGTGTCTCAGGTGCCCAGTTCTGGGCTTTCCACCTTTTCGCTTTCCTTGTTCAAGCCAAGAGCCAGAAAGATGACCCCATGTGGGAGGCGAGCTGAAGGCTGCAGCCAAGAGCTGCACTTTGTGGGAAGCAGAAAGAGCTGCACTTTTCTTTTTGCTCTTTTTGCTTCCTCTATTCTGTCACTGTCATTAAAAACCATAAATGCCATATCCAAAAGCTGATTCGTAGGTGTCTAGGGACCCATAGCTGCTTTTCATAGTTTCCTACGGGTATCAGGGCCTGACTGGGTTATAAAGTGTACTCCCAAAAGGGCCTGTCCTTCCCTTGAGGCAAGATCAGTGTCAGTATATTTCCTAACTGCCTCAACTAAATGCCCTTGCAACAAAGCTGGATTCTCATTTTTACCCTAAGAAACTTTCTTTAACTTTTCATAGTTAACGCTTTTTCATATACTTCTTCATCCCTTCCAACAAACAAGAGACTGTATGATCTCTCCTCCCCAAGTCCTCACTGCCTCTTTGATAATTCCATTCTGAGTCTTGATCCAAAACAGCTACTCCCACTACCTGATATATATAATGATTAGGGTTGCAGGCCAATAACTCATCTGCACAGATCCTTGCTGTCCCCAGAATGCCTTGTTTCTCTTCCACTGTACCACACAGAGACAACAAAACCTGCAGATTCTGCCAAGTTAAGCTATAGATCAGAATTAATTTTTCAGATTCATCTAAAAATTTTCCCAGATTTTCAGAAAAATGGCCAAACTTCTCTTTACATAGGGCCACATTAGACATAGAAAAGGGGACAGACATAGAAAAGAAGGTATTACAGTGCCTTCTTCTCTGTTTGTCACCTAAGTCGGGACAAAAACTTTCCTTTAGAGATTAATAAGAGGCTCCACTACAAGTAGTACCAGCAAGGCTGGGTTCTTCAGGAAGTGGTGGGTATAAAGTAGGACTAGACAAGTAGGGAGAAGGGGATGAAGGGGTTTCAACAGAATTTCCAGGTTGAGGAAAGGGAGAAGGGACCGATTCACTGAATGTTCAGAGTTGATAGAGGAAGTTCTGCTCCACCCAAAAATGCCCGCTGAACTTGGGGGGCTTGCATCAAGGGACCATTTATTATGCCTAGTTCTTTTCCTTTCTTCCTTCTCATCAAACATGCACATGCTCGTTCCAGAGTTTTCTCCTGACTAAACAACAAAAATCCTTGAACATGTGGTATTTCATCCCATTTTTTCCCTCCCTCTTACAAAACAAATCAAGTTGAAGTATACTATTAAAGGCCGTAGTTCCAGTAGGTGACCATTTTTCTTCTTTTTCCAAATAATGTCAAGACCAAACAGTATTGAATACAAACACCAATTTCCTCTTCTTAAGCCCATTTAGTTTAAACTGGTCCCAACATTCAAGAATACATTCTAACATTGAGTCCTTTGGGGTCAACACCATGGTTCCCATGAAGGAGGCAGATGATGTTGGAAGAAAAGTTCCAAACTAGACTATTTTGCCACTGGACAAGTTTCACTGAAAAGGTTAAGAGAGGTATTTAAGGCCAATTGCATCAATGAAGAGATCCCTGTTGAAAACTGAATTCTCTTTTTCACACTAGCCAAATAATATAAATGAACTGAGCCGTGCATCTTAAATAAAGCATAACATGGGATCTGACAGAATAAATGTCAAATAAGGCAAGAGAAATGAAAAAGATTTAGGTAGGAATGACCAGAGCAAGCATGTTCTGGCAACAACGGTAGCACGGATTGAGCAATTTGCTTGAATCCAAAAAAAGGAAATAAATTTTTTGGTGTGCAAATGAAACAAAACAACAAGGTAAAAAGTCCCCTGATTTCCATCTGTATTAGTCTGTTCTCATGCTGCTAATAAGGACATCCCTGTAACTGGGTAATTTATAAAGGAAAGAGGTTTAATTGACTCACAGTTCAGCAGGACTGGGGAGGCCTCAGGAAAGTTACAAGCATGGCAGAAGGGGAAGCAAACACATACTTCCTTACATGGCGGCAGCAAGGAGAAGTGCTGAGCAAAAGAGGGAAAAGCCTCTTATAAAACCATCAGATCCAGTGAGAACTCACTATCATAAAAACAGCATGAGGGTAATTGCCCCCATGATTAAATTACCTCCCACCGGGTCCCTCCCATGACCACGTGGGAATTATGAGAACCATATCACCATCCCAGTGCTTCTTTATTACACCTAGTGGGCATAGCTGCAGCAAAACATAACCACATCTATCCAGTCTTATTTCTCATAGCTGTTAAATACCAAATCTCAATCAATAATTTTAGAGATGGGGCCTTAGCAGCTAAAGTCTTAAAATAAGCCAAATATGATAAAACTAAATCCTGCAATGCTTTTTGTTCTCAACGTTTCAAAAGCAAGTGGATGGAAATCCGGAGGTACACAGGGGAAGAGAAAGTTCAAATCCCTAAGACAAGTTAAATGAAGTTTCCTGAAAATGACAGTGAAACAGAGACAACAACCAAGAAACCGATTCATGCAGCAAAGAAGACAAGGCAAATTAATACAAAGAACAGAGCTGTTAACATCCCGTGATGCCAAACCCATTCTTATTTTGCTATGACTGTTCAGAGGGCCTGCAAATAGAAGTATCCCTGCAAAGCTGCCTTTTGTGGGGGAAATTTGCATCTGTAGAGAAAATCTGTATTGATGCAGTCAGGTTCTTTCTGAGGCCTTCCCTTGTCTATACAAGAAAAGATTAACTGAGAGTCTGAAGACTTCAAAGGTTTGAAAAAAGTATTCGCCATCTGGCCTCTCTGAGGGCTGCTACCTGTGTGGTTTCATCTGCATAACAAGACCACCTTTGCTAGCTAGGCTTCCTCTTATCTCTCTCTCCCATAACCTGTTTTGCCATTGTAAACTGCTTTGTCACAATCTAAGCCCCCATTCTTCCTGTAACCTCAATATGGTATACAAGCTTCTGAACCCACTTGGGGTTGGGGTGATCACTCTGTGGTTCTCCCCCATGTATATGTTAAGAAATTCGTATGCCTTTTCTCCAATTAATCTGCCTTTTGTCAGCAAATTTTTCAGTGAAACTTCAGAGGCCAAAGCAGAAACTTTCCCTTGGCGTCTACACCTGAATCTGATTCCTTCTGGTACTTCCCATCTTACAGGCTGAGGCACCAAAGCTAGAATCCTGGAAGGTCATCCTGATCTCTGGCCTCACATACAATTTGTCAACTTCTTCCTAAACATCTCTTCAATGTGGCCCTTCTCTCCAACCCCACTACCACTACCTTAGTAGCCACCATCATTCCTCACCAGAATTTCTGAAATAGTCACTGAATTTGTCTTCCTGCTTCATGTTTTATATGTCTCAAACCTACTAATCTCACACTCCTGCATATCCGCAGAACCTGGAACAGTGTCTGGCACAAAGTAGACACAAAATCCATATTTGTTGAATGAACAAGCGAATGAATGAATTCCTATCGTAGGGGCCAAAGAAAAACTTCCCCTTTTACCTCCAAAGTTTCATTGAAAAATCAACAGACAAAAGGTAGATAAAAAAGAATTGACTGCACAGAGGAGAATCACGAAGTAATTGCCCAAATGGGGACAAGAAGCTGATATACTTACTATCTTGAAGTTACAGAAAGAGTGGAAGCTTGGAGCATAGCCTAAACAGATTATGGTGTTAAATCAGGTTACAGTAGCAAGACAGGTTAGGGGAGAGAGAGAGAAGAGTAGAACTGGCTAGCAAAGAAGTAGATGAAATCTCACAGGTAGCAGCCCCCAGAGAGAATTTTTTTTTAATAAATCTTTAAAGTTATCAGAGTCTCAGTTAATCTTTCCTAGACAGGACAAGTGAGAGTCTCAGAGAAAGCCTCACTGCATCAGTGCAGATTTTCTGTACAGATTCAATCTTCCCCACAAAAGACAGGTTTTAAGCTATTCTTTTATTTTCAGCCCATCCAAATAACCATCTTGAACTATGCCAAGGAATTTTTCCTTCCTTAACCTCAATGGTTCCCTTCATTAACCTAATGGAATTTACAGTCTAGCTAAGTGATCAACACTAAACAAGTATCAGCTGATATTAAGGAGATTCCAAGCAGCATTTCTGGCTATCTCAGACTCTAAGATTAATTGGAGCCCTAATCCAGATGGGAGACTCAAGAGCTGACTGCCTGGGGTTATGTTTAATCGTGGCCAGAGGAAGAAAATTTACACAGATGAGACACATAAGGACAAATACATCAGCTAATTTTTTTCTCTCTTAATGATGCCCCCACTCATTTATAATGATATGTAAATTGCCATGATGATTTGTGCAAGGAGGAATCAACTGAACTAGCTAGGAGAGAATTAGGAGTGATGGAATAAGGTGGAACAAAATTTATTTATATGTTAGGTTTCTAAAACTTAATTGTAGATTCACATGCAATTGTAAGAAATAATACAGAGAGATCTTGTTTACTCTTCACCTTGTTTCCCCCAATAGTAACATCTTATGTAACTTAACACGATATAGGTGATACAGTTCACCAACCTTAGTTATATATCCACACGTGTACGTGTGTATGTGTGCACACCTATTTCTATGCAATGTTATCACATGTATAGACTCATGTGACCATCATTACAGTCAAGAACAAAGTAGTTCCATCACATGGTTTTTCTCATAGTACCTACTTTTTAATAACCACATCTACTTGACTCTATATTCCACTCCCTCCTTAATCCCTGGCAACCACTAATCTGCTCTCCATCTTTATAATTTTATCATAAATTGAATCATACAGTTACTCTTGAGACTGAATTTTCTTTGTTCAGGACAATTATCTTGAGATCTATCAACATTCTTATATGAGTAGTTGTTCCTTTTTTTGCTGAGTAGTATTCTGTGGTATGAATGTACCACTGTTTGTTTATTCATCAAAGGATATTTGGGTTGTTGCTGATTTGGGGCTATTATTAATAATGCCACTATAAATATCTGGGTACAGGTGTTTGTGTGAATATAAATCTTACTTTCTCTGCGAGAAATGTCCAGTAGTACAATTGCTGGGTCGTACAGTACTTAACATGTATAATTTTTTAAAGAAACTATCAAACTGCTTTCTAGAGTGACAACAGAATTTTACACTCTCACCAGCAGTGTATGAGCAACACAGTTCCTAGTTTCTCTACATTCTTGAATTTGTGTTGTCACTATTGTTTATTTGAACTATTCGAATAAGTAGGCAGTAAAATCTCACTGGTTTTCTAAAAATTTTCCTAATGGCTAATTATATTAACATTTTTTCATAGGCTTATGCCATTTGTATATTATCTTCAGTGAAATGTTCTTTCATGTATGTTTGTTCCTTTTCTAACTGAATTGTCCTTTTACAGTTGAGGGTTTTGTTTTTGTTTTTGTTTTTCAGATGGAGTCATGATCTGTGGCCCAGGCTGGAGTGCAGTTATGCAATTTCAGCTCACTGCAACCTCCCCCTCCCAGGTTCAAGCAATTCTCCTGCCTCAGCCTCCCAAGTAGCTGGGATTACAAGGACACATCACTATGCCTGGCTAATTTTGTATTTTCAGTAGAGACAGGATTTCACCATGTTGGTCAGGTTGGTCTCAAACTCCTGACCTCAAGTAATCCCAAAGTGCTGGGATTGTGCCTGGCTAGAGTACTCTCAATACAGTTTAGTTTTGAGAGTACTTTATATATTCTAGATATAAGTCTTTTGTCAAAACTGTGGTGTCTTCATCCTTTTTTTTTTTTTTTTTTTTTTTGTCTGTAAAGGAATAGCTGAGGCTGGGAAATTTATAAAGAAAAGAGTTGTATTTGGCTCACTATTCTGCAGGCTGTAGTAGAAGCATGGCACCAACATCTGCTTCTGGTGAGGGCTTCAGGCTGCTTCTACTTATGGCAGAAAGTGAAGGGGAGCCAGTGTGCAGAGATCACACAGCAAGAGAGGAAGCATGAGAAAAGTGGAGGGTGCCAGGCTCTTTTCAACAACCAGCTCTTGAGGAAATTCTTTGAGAACTAGTTAAACCATAACTCATTCATTACTGTGAGAATGGCACCTGCCATTCATGAGGAATCTACCACCATGACCCAATCACCTCCCATTAGGCCCCACATTCAGATCAAGTTTCAACGTGAGGCTTGGAGGGTCAAACATACAAACTAAACCATGTAGTCTGGAAATATTACCTCTTGCATATTTATGAAAATTTTCTCCTGTTAGCCGGCCTTGAAAGGCTGCACTGTCTACTCCTACAAGGTCAAATGATGATCCTGAAGTCAGTAAGTTCTAAAAACCAATCTTTTTTTTTTACCATCACTAGACTGGTGACCTAAGGAAAAGCAGGACCATTGCAGATGAGATCTATTTCTGTTAAAAGATTATTATGGACTAAGTACTGGGCTAGGACCTAAAGGATTAAAAGACATCCTCTGTCTTCGAAGGAGACATTTAGTGAAGGAAACATTTAAGTAAACCAAATACTAACAATAACAAGCTGGCATGCTTAATTACCAAGACAGTTTTCCCAGGGTGCACTTACCACAAGGGAGAGAATCTAAGATTAGGCAGCTTGGGAAGTCTTATTGGAGAATGCCTTTCAAGTACAGTTTAAGGAAACATCTTTTTCATAGTTCACAGCAGGTCCTTTCTCCATATTACAACGTATTTTCCAGCCTGTCCAAATCTAGTTCTATTCTCCTTTCACCATAAATTAATAAGAAAGACATACATGTGGATAGGAGCACTTTGATGATTCTTTTTAGGGAGTTCCACATGGTGCTCACATGTTCATGGGTGTCTGTGTGTGCATGGTTATTTTGCAATACCTGCCAGTTAGCTCTACAACAGTCCCAAGATGGATCTGAGCCCTTGCGGTATCTTGGCACCTTTTCTGTAAAATGAAGATATTGAAATGTCTATTTCACAGGGTATGAGGAAAAAATAAAATGATAAAAGAAAAGCTCTTGAAAGGTGACTGACACATAATAATAAATATTAGCTATTGTTATCATGATGCAAAATCCATTCATGTTATCTCCAACTCCACCCTCGACACATTATAAGAATAGGGCAGCTGGGCGCCGTGGTTCACGCCTGTAATCCCAGCACTTTGGGAGGCTGAGGCAGGTAGAGCAAGAGGTCAAGAGATCGAGACCATCCTGGCCAACGTGGTGAAACTCCATCTCTACGAAAAATACAAAAAATAGCAGGACATGTTGGCATCCCAGCTACTCAGGAGGCTGAGACAGGAGAATCGCTTGAACCTGGGAGGCACAGGTTGCAGTGAGTCGAGGTTGCACCACTGCACTCCAGCCTGGTGACAGAACGAGACTCCATCTCAAAAAAAAAAAAAAAGAATAGTGCAAAAGTTATATAATAACAAAAAGGGAGAAGGCAAAGGACATCTTACCTAACGTATCCAACAAGAGGCTGTGAAGATGTCCTGACATCACCATGGATGCAGAATAGCCTTATCTCACATAGGAAAGTCTCAGGTGTTAGAAAAGGTGCTATTCATTATAAAAGTTGTAAGGAGAAACAAAAGGGTGGTGAGTGCAAACAAAAGCTTGGGACAGAATTAGGGCATCTACTTCAGTGGAACATAACTCATTGTTAGTTTTTTAGCATAGTTTACGGGTCTTTTCTGATAGAAAAGCCCAGGCAAGAAGCGACTGGTGACCACATACAATAATTAATTTTAAAATGTTGAAATTGTAATTTTTAAATTGTAATCTTGTCTCTGTAATATATGCTCAGTGTTAAAACACAGTTTTTATTTTACAGATGAGTAAAGTGAGGCTGAGAGAGGTCTAAACCCCTTACTTATTCAAAATCACACAGCCAGTAATAGTCAAGGCTGGAGTCCCAACTAAGCTTTGGCTGACTTTGAATCCTATACTTTCCCTACACCGAAGAACCACACGTACTACTGGCTTCCTTCCCTGACTTCATTATTTTTGCCTAATATCAATAGCATTAATCATATTCACGATTGCCCCCAGTAAAGCCATTTTCTCATTCATTTAGGTGAAGACTTTTTTTTTTTTTTTTTGAGACGCAGTCTCACCCAGGCTGGAGTGCAGTGGTCGCGATCTTGGTTCACTGCAAGCTCTGCCTGTTTCAAGCGGTTCTCCTGCCTCAGCCTGCCAAGTAGCTGGTATTACAGGGGCCAGCCATCACGCCCGGCTAATTTTTGTATTTTCAGTAGAGACGAGGTTTCACAATCTGGGCCCGGCTCGTCTGGAACTTCTGACCTCGTGATCCGCCCGCCTCGGCCTCTCAAAGTGCTGGGATTACAAGCATGAGCCACCACGCCCGGCCACGACATTGTTTTCCTTATTAGTGAGAGGAGAAAAACGGTTAACAAGAGTTTGTGTCCCTAATTGAAATGATTCTTAAGATGAAAATATTGAAAAACATGAAATCCTGCTTGAAACACAAGGCTAAAATCAGCATCTGTGGAAATGGATCAGTCCAACAGTAATTAATTTTCCCTTCCTAATCATTACTTATATTCATCCTTCATTTGGCATTAACACTGTCATGTCTGACAAAAAAAAATTTACATATTGATAAAGTCTAGAATTGTGCTGTGCAACGCAGTAACCACTAGCCACATGCGACTCTTGAGCACTTGAAATGTGCCAAATTCCAACTAAGATATGCCATAAGTGTAAAATACACACTTGATTTCAATTAGTATCTAAAAACAGAAAAAAATACTATTTTAAATCACGTTAAAATACCATTTTTAACATATTGGATTAAGTACATTTAAATTAATTTCATCTGTTTCTTTTTAATCATTTAATGTGGCTTCTAGAAAATGTATAATTACATAAGTGGTTTGCATTTGCGGCTCACATTACATTTTCATTGGACAGCCCTGGTACAAGACGGAAAAGAGGGGAGTTACATTGAAAGGTAGCACATTTTCTTGAAATTTCTGGAGGGGAAGGGAAAAGGAAAGAGAACGAAGCTTGGTAAACGTAGGTGTGACCTTCTGTGATAAACACCTAGTGTAAATTAAAAGGGGGGGGCGCATATTTTGATTCCGTTTCTACTCCCCTCCACCGATGCTAGCGGAGCAGGTGGCAGTCTTCCAGGGACCCGTCCCCAGCAGTCCGCGGGGCTCGGCCGGAGCCGGGTCATTGAACACACCTGGGCACCCGCGAACCCTGGCGCAGGGTCCACGCCCCCTCACCCCCGCCCCGTGTTTTTATTTTCCGGACGTCAACCGTCAGTCTCGCACGTCTCTCCTGAGAACTATCCAGTAGGTCCGGCCTGCCTGGGGTAAGCGTCCTCCTCATCCCTCATCCCCCACACAGCCTGGCCCCGGGAACGGAGATGCCTCCGCCTGAGCCGGGCTGCCGGCCGGCCAGTGGCGGAGACGCCACTCGGCTGGCGGCCTGCTGGGCCCGGCGGCCGGCCAGCGGCGAACAGTGGGAGCCGCGCGGGCGCGTCCCGGGCCTCCGGGCCGCAGGGGGCCGCTGTGACCCGCCTGCGCCCCTGCCGCGCCGAAGGCGGGGAGCCGGGTTTTGGGGGAGAATTGGAAAGGCGAGGGTAGCCGAGGGGGGCGGGTGCTCTGGCTGCAGTCCGCTCCGCCCGAAGCACGGAGCAGCCGAGCCGGGGCCCGCTGCTCTCCTCCTCCATGAAGCCCTAGTGAGGCGCGGCGGCTACAGCCGACCCGCGGCGCCTGCCCCCGGCGTCCTATCGCGAGCGCAGCGGCGGCGGCGGCCCCTGGAGGAGGGGGCGGAGGAGGAGGAGCATGTCGGACGGTTTCGATCGGGCCCCAGGTGCTGGTCGGGGCCGGAGCCGGGGCCTGGGCCGCGGAGGGGGCGGGCCTGAGGGCGGCGGTTTCCCGAACGGAGCGGGGCCTGCTGAGCCGGCGCGGCACCAGCCGCCGCCGCAACCCAAAGCCCCGGGCTTCCTGCAGCCACCGCCGCTGCGCCAGCCCAGGACGGCCCCGCCTCCAGGGGCCCAGTGCGAGGTCCCCGCCAGCCCCCAGCGGCCTTCCCGGCCTGGGGCGCTCCCAGGTACGGAGCAGCTCTAAGGGCCCCCGTCCTCCTTGGCCAGCGCTTCCCCATGGCCCTCCACGCGTGCCGAGGCCTGGTGCGCTGTCTGCGTCCCCCGCCCCCAGTTCCCCGAAAGCATTCCCCGAGAGGGCCGCGAGACCGGGTAGAGGCGGCCTGGAACCGGGTTTGGAAGGTGTCTGCTGGAATCCTTTGTGCGTCCGGCTGGGGGAGGGGCCGGGTACGCGGTCTCGGAGTTCGCCGTCCCGGGAGGAAGTAAAAATCATCCTCCCCTCCGCAGCCCTCTAAAGCGAGACCCTAGCGAGCAAAACCACCTCTTTTCCACCGACCCCTTTAGAAAGAGAGAGGGGGAAAAAAGCTCGCAAGCACTCATTTGAGAGGCAGATATGTCCGTAAATGAGCCACCACAAGTCTATTGTTCTTTTTTGTAGGCTGTACACATCCCGGCGGTAACCATAAATTTCATGATGGTTCCTATTTAACTCTTAAAAACAGGCTCTTTTCAGATGGTTTTTCAGTATACAGCAAGTTGTACAAAGGAATGAATGCATGTAACACTCCTTTTGTTTTTTTCTTTCGCAGAGCAAACGAAGCCCCTGAGAGCTCCACCTAGTTCACAGGATAAAATCCCACAACAGAACTCGGAGTCGGCAATGGCTAAACCCCAGGTGGTTGTAGCACCTGTATTAATGTCTAAGCTGTCTGTGAATGCCCCTGAATTTTACCCGTCGGGTTATTCTTCCAATTACACAGTAAGTACACCCTTTTCTTGCAACTGTGGGTTAATTTACTAGAATAATGTGATTATTACTTTGTTAATCAGAGTATGTTTGTGCTTTCTGCACTACACGTAAAAAAAAACAAAAACCATTTTATTGTTAATGTTTTGTATTATTGAACTCAGAATGAAACAAAGCTGATTCAGGAATATGTTTTGTAGTTATATTCAAGGTATTAGAATGTAAGCTTGAGAGTACACATCTGTGTTCTTGTTTCTCGTGGTTATTCCATTATGTTAAAATAGACATAGTTTTGGTTCTAATTATTGTATGCAGAAATGCGCTACGGGGTTGTGATAAAGTGTTTTTACATGGGTATAAAGAACGTTTACACTTTCAGTTTTTCTTTGTTAGTTATATAACAAGTTTAAAAAACAGCCACTTTTTTCCTAAAGTCCAGTTAGAATATGTAGAAAGGAATTTCTTTTACTGGATAAACCCAGATGAGTAAATGCAGAGGGATTAATTGTAGAAAAGTGCGAGGGAATCATTGAAGAAATGATTGATGATACTTTAGCTTAAGTCCTGTCTTTCCTATCTTCTTAGTTTTATTGAAGTATAGCAGAGAATAGTGTACCTAAGTATTAGCTCAGTTTTATAAAGTGAACGCTCAACTAACCAGCTTCCCGGTCAGGAAATAGAACATTATCAACACCCCAAAAGCCCCTTCTGTCTCCTAATTGATGATGTCTAAGGGTAACCACTGTTTTGACTTCACAGAATAGTTTTGTCTGTGTTCAAAGTTTATATAAATGAAGTCATCATACAGAATATATTCATCCTTTTTCACCTTCAGTCAATATCAAGATTACTCCATATTGTAGCATATAATTGGAGGTGGTTTATTTTTATAACGTTCTGTTGCATGAATATATCCCATTTGTCTGTTGATGAACACTGGTAACTTTCACTTTTTTATTATGAATAGGGCATATTCTGTGTCTTGGTCGCTATATCCCTTTGTTTCCAATGAGTGGAGCTGAGGGAACTTAGGGTAGCCAGCTTTAGTAGAGACTGCCAAGTAGTTTTCCAGAGATTGTTCCACTGTACTCTCTGAGTAGTATATGATTTCCCGTTGCTCTACCTCCTGGCCAGCACTTGATGTTTTCTGTTTAGGTTTAACCATTCTGGTGGGCATATAGTATCTAGTTGTGGTTTTAATTTGTATTTCCCTTATCACTGATAATGGTACACCTTTTTTATTACCTCTTTTTGGCTCTCCTTCCATATTTGATAGTAAAAGTGTGGAAAAGCCGTGTTCCATGTTTTAGATACTCCATGCTTCTTACACTGTATAGGAAAAAGCTTTGGGATTGGAAAGAAAAAGGTACAGGCATAACAGGAAAAGCAATTTATATGAGGGGCAAAAGGCCATCTATCTTGTAAAGTAGAAATGAGAACATCTTGAGTTCTTGCCAGAAAATTGTATTTAGCTCACAGAGGAAAATGGTAGAGAGCTGTAAGTAGTTGAATAAACTACTCTACTCTAATGGTAGAGAGCTGTACATAGTTGAATAAACTCTTAAGGATGCTTGTTCTAGCAGCCACAAGCAGGTTTCCATTTATTTTCTTACCTATTGATTTGGGCTGTTTTATGATACAATTGTGTATCAACTATTTTTACATGTGAAAATAGTTGATACACAATTGTAACACACACAAACACATCCCTGTATGTTTTTGTGTGTGTAACAATTGTGTATCAACTATTTTTACATGGTTCAAGTGACTTTGGGGCTGTAGAGCAGAATATAAAGTCATGTTAATCCACTTATTTTGAGCCACTGTCATCTTTTAGGCATTCCATGCCATCCTCTAATAGATCAGCCTCTCCTGTGCTCAGTTTACTGAAACAGATTGCAACCAGGCACCTCAAAACCTGTGTGGCCTGCGGGTGTCTTCTCTGGCCCTGAATGGGTTTGTTTTTTCTTTTAGTTGTTTTAATTAATTACCAATACATAAATTAGATATTAGAAACTTGAATGTTCTGGTTTGTGTTGAAATCATAAGATCTGGCCATAGTGGACTGGCATTTTAATAGAGGAAAGATTGTTTGGAGCGGAGTCGCGGGATTCTCTTTAGATGGAGTCTGTGAGCTGTAATTTGTTTTCTGGTTTATTTCATTCATTTGTAATCTACCTGAATTCTATAGGCTTTCAGGCTTACTACCCCTGTTCTAGTATGTTCTCTAGCCTTACTAGTTTACCCTAATCTGTACCCATGGTTAAGGCTAAGAGAGTTTTTCTCAATTCAATTAGTCACAGAACAACAGAATCCTTTTTTCCCCTTGACTCTTAGGATAAGCTCTTGTTGCAAAGGAGATTTTTTCTTAAAGTTAGCTACATTCAGTCACTTACTCAACAAATAGTCAAGTACTTATCGTAAGTCAAGCACTGGTGATACAGAAACAAAATGGACAGAAATTCTTGTCTTCAAGGAGTCTCTATTCTAGTACTCTCCTGGCTGAGTTTCCAGACGTTTATTGAGTCTGCACATGAAAATCTATTGCCTGGTATCCTTTTTCTAACAGCCTTTATGTTAGTCTTCTGCTGTGCTTTCTTAACTCTTCCAAGGCACCAAGCCCTTTTATGTTCAGTCCTTCCTCTAATCCTGCTGCTAGAATCTCCTACTATTCATGCCTTCTTACCAGTAAGTTGCTATATCCATTTATTCCTGGCCATTGTTTCTTCTCAGACAAACCAATATGCCTTGAATATTTCATCACAGTTCACTTACCATAACCAAAAATTTAACATAGGAATTCATAAAGCATTGATTAAGAGACAGAAGTTCCCCCCAACCCTGCAAAACAAGCAGCTTTTTCCTAAGAGAATCCCCCTTCAAGTTACTTTCCAGTTTTTCTTCTGCCTTTCGGTAGTAGCTTCTCCAATATGTAAAATTATTCACTGCCTCTCACTGACTGTTCAAACCTCTGCAATCTGATCTTCTTAAGTATGTTGATACTATTTTTCTGACTGATGCTCTTCTGATTTTTAAATCTATCCTCCTAAATCTCATTTTAAAACTTTGAGCACAGTAGGATCTATTCAGTTTGTAAGTCCTCATGTGCCAGGTCCTGTGCTAGGTGCAAAGGTACTTTTTTAGTTTATCAGAAGCTCCTCTCATTTCTATAAGAACTAAATATTTAAGGTACTAATTGTTTTTTTTTCTCTTTCTGAGCATAATCTCCTTCACTCCCACAACTCTGCAATGATTATTCTCTTCTAGATTTCAACCTGTGAATTTGTTCTGTAGCATTTCCTGTTATGAGCACCTCTTTTCCCCTACCTTTTCTTTGGCTTCTGCAGCAGTACTTTATCCTTCAAACTTTCAGATCATTCCTTTACAGTCGGTGAGGTTCTTTCTTCCATTTTACCTCCTTTGCTAATCCCACGTATTTCCTAGAATCTGTCACTTTCTTGTGTGCTGATAAACCTGACATCTAATTCTTCCCTTGAACTCTAGGCCTATGTTCATTTGTTTGACCACTTCCTGAAGACCTCACATTCAAATGCAAGTATAAGATCTATATGGAAGTACAAGAATTATTTATCTCGTGCAAATCTGTTCTCTCTAACTAGCTGCTTATGTTAAGAACTTGGTGGCATATTGACTCACCTCTCCTGCATACCCTTGCCCCAGTTCAATCCAGCTAACTAAAGTAGTCTTGACTATATTCACTCTCTGTAGTGTCTGGTCAGTTTTCTTTTATTCCCACTGTTTTGTAATAGGTTCTCACTTATCTCTTGACAATGTATATAGAGTACCAATCATGAAAAGTATATTTTCTAATTGATACCTCTCCGAGTCTCCCATAGAATTCTAAGAAAAATAAAACTTGAAAATGTCCCTGTTTTGAAGCCATTTGACTCCACGTCAAAGACTGAAGAAATCTGTGGCTTTAAAAAATCTGGTGCTAGAGAAGTGATGCAGGCTTTGATTCAAACACGTTGGAGTGCCTGTCTGTTCTGAATACTCTATGCCTCATTTTTTGCTTAAAATGCCAGGCTCTGGAGCCTCTGTTCTGCTATATTCAGAGAAGTTCCGCTTTCTTTTACTGATCAGATTTTAAATTTTCTTAAAAGAGAGTTCTGATGACTTAAAAAAAAAAAAAAAAAAACAAACACTGCAAGTCAGTGTTCTAAGCAGCCACAAAGAATGACATTTGATAGAAACAGGAAATTAGTACCTTCAGCTGGGACCCATACTTTTGCCTTTCTGCTGTTTCTTGTCATTAATAGTGGTAGGATACTACAAATCTGTAAAACTAGCAACTGTATATCAAAAACTAAAAACATAGTTTTTAATTATAAAATTCACACATGTATGTAGTTAACATTAAGTATATGAATGTGTACTATTATACCTAACTGCTTTTACAATTTTATAATAGAGTCAGTAGGAACACTTCCTTACTCTAGAGGTAAGTAATGTTGTCTTGTTTTTCTTTCTAAAAATTTTCTCTGCCTAAACAGGTAAATCTTATTTTTTTACTTAAAACATTTTTTTTTAAGAGATTGGGGAACCTCCTGGCCTGAATTGATTCTTCCACCTCAGCCTTCCAAAGTGCTGGGATTATAGGCATGCACCACCACATCTGACTTTTTTATTACTATTGTACTAAAATGCAGTTCTGTACCCTTTTCATTTAGCACACTATCTTGGAGATATTTCTGTATTGATACATGTAAATATATCTTGTTTTCTTAAATGGCTATATGGTATTCCATTATACTAATACATGGTCACGTATTTAACCAATTCCTTGTTAATGGATTGTTACATGGGTTTATTGGCAATGAGCATCTTTGTACATGAAGTCAAAGTAGGGTTTTAAGCTTTTGACATTTATTTTGAGTTTAATATAGAGGTTAAAAGTATGGGCTTTGTTCTGCGCTCAATTCTTCTAACTAGTTGTGTGACTATGCACTATTACGTAAGTTGGCATGGCCCTTCCTTACTCAAACCCTCTCCCCTATCCTGTTTTTCCTACTGCCTTAAGAGCCCATTTCCTTAGTTTGGCCCCCAAAGCCCTCTAAGATTTTCTTATCTGCCTCATTGACCTCATTAGTTATCACCCATCCTCAGTTTCTGTATTCTAGTTATTGTCTGTTTCTCAAACCAATTAGGCCTACTTGGGGCCTGTGTGCTGCTTGTGCCCATAGAAAGCATAGAATATCTTTCCTTAGGTATTTGTATGGCTGGATCTTTTTTCTTTCTCAGTTTAGATATTAACTCTAAGAATCTTTCCTTGGCCTTTTTTTATTGTTGTATATTTCAACTTCTGAATGTGTCTTGCATCATGGGGGATGAGTTTCATGAGAAGAGAGCCTTGTCTACTTTTTTCATGGTAGACATTCATGTCATGGCAGTACCCCATCCCCTAAGACGGTCTTTGGCACTTAGCACTTGTAGAGATGGGGGACCTCCTGGCCTGAATTGATTCTTCACAGTCACACCATTTTGAATGAATAACCAAAGTGACTTAATTGTTCTGTGTCTGTTTCTTCTGTGCAAGGAGGATAATAATGCTTACCTCAAAATTTTCTAGGTTAAACAAGATGCAGACAAACACTTACAGTATCTATCACATAGTGTATATGCAGCTGGTGGCTATTAGCTTATTAATTGGAGTACCATTCTAGGTGCCAAGAAATATAGCTTTTTATCATTCTTTTTGGTTGTTTTTCATACTTTAGCCCCTTTATGTATGAGTACATGGCTGCTGGATTTGGAATATGACTCAATATTCTCCTAGAATTTAAGGTGTAATTCATTTCTTGAACATTTTGTGCTTTACTATGTTCTTCACCAGTACAGGCAAATTTATTAATTCACTTTATCCTGAGAGTCATAGCTATACTGTTTATGATTAGTAAATAATTTCGTCAACATTAATACCTCCTCTTATAAGTAGAGTGTTTAATTTGGATTCAAATGTGTGACAAAAATATAATGTATTCAATGAACGGTATATGTGAATGAAAGGAGCACATGAATCTGCTATTTCTGCAGCTGGTCTTACTTCCTGAGTGCCTCTCATAGTACATGCAACTTTTGCTAAGTATCACTTCGGTCTGTAAAGATATATAAGTTGGGCACAGTGGTTCACCCCTGTAATCCGCACACTTTGGGAGGCCAAGGCAGTTGGATCATTTGAGGCCAGGAGTTCGAGACCAGCCTGACCGACATGGTGAAACCTCGTCTCTACTAAAAATACAAAAAATTAGCTGGTCATGTGGTGCAATAGTCCCAGCTACCCAGGAGGCTGAGGCTTGAAAACTGATTGAACCTGTGAGGCAGAGGTTGCTGTGAGTCAGGATTGTTCCACTGCACTCCAGCCTGGGTGACAGAGCAAGACTCCATCTCAAAAAAAAAAAAAGCAAAAAAACAAAAATAAAGATACATAAAAAGTATACAACATGACCTCTAAATAGTGGTTAGTTGAAGTGGTAGCACTGTATTGGTCCGTTTTCATGCTGCTGACAAAGACATACCTGAGACTGGGAAGAAAAAGAGATTTAATTGAACTTACATTTTCACATGGCTGAGGAGGCTTCAGAGTCATGGCGGGAGGTGAAAGGCACATCTTAACATGGCAGCAGCAAGGTAAAATGAGGAAGAAGCAAAAGCAGAAACCCCTGATAACACCCGTCAGATCTCATGAGACTTATTCACTATCACAAGAATAGCACGGGAAAGACTGGCTCCCATGATTCAGTTACCTCTCCCTGGGTCCCTGCAACAACACATGGGAATTCCAGGAGTTAGAATTCAAGTTGAGATTGGTTGGGGACACAGCCAAACCATATCAAGCACCAACAGTAGAGGAACAACTGGACAATTGGCAGTGTTGGTCTTTCTCCTAAGACTGTGTGTCTTGGGCTTGGCATGGTGGCTCATGCCTGAAATCCTAGCACTTTGGGAGGTCAAGGCAGCCAGATCACCTGAGGTCAGGAGTTTGAGACCAGCTTGGCCAACATGGTGAAACCCTGTCTCTCCTAAAAATACAAAAATTAGCTGGGTGGGGTGGTGCATGCCTGTAATCACAGCTACTTAGGAAGCTGAGGTACAAGAATCGCTTGAACCCAGGAGGTGGAGGTTGCAGTGAGCTGAGATTGTACCACTGCACTCCAGCATGGGCAACAGAGCAAGACTATCTCAAAAAAAAAAGACTGTCTTTCTCCATCATGGAGGATTTCTAAGGGTGTTTTGACCATGTGTAACTTGTTTTTTCTCTATGTACTCACTGACTTTAGAACTTAACCCCTTCACAAAATGTTTCTGTATTGTCATAACTTTTTTATATGGTTTTTCATTTGACTCTGTTTGGAGAAGGTTAAATTTCGTTAAGTAATATAGTTATTAGATTGTAACTGTTTGGTAAACTTTAAAGTGTTTTGAGTGGTATTCCAGGCATTGAGATGTGAAAATTGCTGCCCAAGTCTATTATCTTTTGTAAAACTCGCCCATTCAGTCTCCTGCCATTAATGAAAAGGTTGGGAACTGACAAAGGTAACAGTGGTGGAAGCAACATTAGCCGGAAACTACTTGCTATCACGGTTTTGTTAGAAACCTGGATGTAGCTGCCAAAAGGTCTCCTACATTTCATCATTTACACTATGATGAAATTTTAGTTACTTGAGGAGCTTTGTTTATTTCTTTGCTCTTGGGGATTGACAGACGATAAACATTATTAGGTTTTTTTGTTTGGTTTTTTGTTTTTCAATAAAAAAGTTGTCAAACATTTGCAGAAATAGAGAGTGGTATGATTAATCCTCATGGCCTCAGCAGTAAGCTACATTGGCCATTCTTGTTTTTATATCCCTAGTCCATACTTCTCCTCCCATTTTGAAGCAAATCCTAGATCTTATTTCATTTGTAAGTAGATCAGATTCTTAATTTTGATATTGGTATTATAGTGAAATATTGGTTTAAACTTCATTCCTCAGCCGTCTTATAAGTCCACCCAGAATGAGAAGACAGTTCCCTATTCAGTTAAACAGAACCTTTCTGCTGTTAATACTGTAATATTTCAGCTTTTAGGCAAGGAAGAAAGATAGTTCAATTGACAATTTCATTGATGAACATAAATTTTATCATGTGAAAGATCTTTAAAAAAGCATTCGTGCTAGTGATATACCACCTTGTATGTTTTAGCCAGTTGCACAGATTAAATTTTTTTTTCTTTTTTGATCCACAGGAATCCTATGAGGATGGTTGTGAGGATTATCCCACTCTATCTGAATATGTTCAGGATTTTTTGAATCATCTTACAGAGCAGCCTGGCAGTTTTGAAACTGAAATTGAACAGTTTGCGGAGACCCTGAATGGTTGGGTTACAACCGATGATGCTTTGCAAGAACTTGTGGAACTCATATATCAACAGGTATGTTGGCTTATAGCATGGAAGGATCTTTGGAAAGCTTCCTTGAAGCCCAAGGATGGTGGCTACTCCTTGAGGGAGACCAGATTCATGATCACCTGCCTCTACACTTAACTCTATAGTTTATGGGAGTTCTAAGTCTGTCTTATATAAAATTCTTATAGTTACGGATCCAAGGATAGAGCCAGGCTGGATTCCAAGTTCACCTGTGTAGTCAAGGTTCTATATAAGCAGTATTCACCTGTTTTGCCAAAGCTCTGTACAGGCAGTTTAGTATAGAAAGTGATATGGGCACTTAAAAGGAAGCCTACGTAAGTGCTACCCACCCACCCCAACCCTACCCCTTGTTTTATAGGCTCTGAAATCAGCAGTACCAGAAAAGACTACGATTCTTTTCCCCTCTATGTTGAATTGAATAGCATTATTAGAGTAGGGGAGGAAAAAAATTGATAGAATTTGCTTACCTCATAAATAGGTCTTGGAAAAAAAGAAAGCCAAACCATAAAACATCCTGTCTTGAGTCTTAACATTTCTACTTATCTTTGTTTTCTTTAAAACTTTAAGGATTTACATCTCAATTCCTTGAAAGTCTAATTTAGTCAGTTGAAATTGTTTGATCCCAGTATATTGGTCCTCTCCCCGCCACCCCGCCAGTCTCACTCTGTCTCCCAGGCTGGACTGCAGTAGCATGATCTTACCTCCCTGCAACCTCTTCATCCCAGGTTCAAGCAATTCTCCTGCCTCAGCCTCCCAAGTAGCTGAGATATTACAGGGATGCACCACCATGCCCAGCTAATTTTTGTATTTTTAATAGAAACAGGATTCCACCATGTTGACCAGGCTGGTGTCCAACTCCTGACTTCAAGTGATCCGCTTGCCTTGGTCTCCCAAAATGCTGGGATTACAGACATGAGCCACCGCATTGGGCCTCGTTAATGCTATTTTAAGAGTAAAAAATACAGCGGACAACACTGGCTTAACACAGAATTTCTTAGTGTGAGACTGGTCAAAAAGGGCCATGAACAGAAATATAAACTTTAGGTTCTTTAAGTCCTTGCTACAAAAGCAACTCAAATTTGGAATATATGGAAGGGAGATTATAATGCAAGTTAATTATTAAATCCTATTCTAATGTTTCATTTGGCTGCTTTTCCAAGTTACCCTGGATGATTACTGGACTCCAAGATTACCTAGCCGACTCTCAGGTTTTAGGCAGTGCCTGAAATGTTAGGAAGACGGAACTGCACTGTTTGTCCTCATTTCTGCTTTTTGCCAACAAATGGATTGAAAATGAATATGAGATAAGAAAATGAAAGAAATATATTTCTTGTTGCCTTTCTGGCTTCCTCCTCTATTTAGTTTCAGTTATTCATTCGACAGCATTATTATAGTTATTTAGGGCTGGACAAAGGGCCAGTAACCTGGTAAGTTTCAACTGTTTCTCTGTTTGTCAAATATGCAATTAATATATTTAACATTTTAATATTCTGTGATAAGTGATGCATAGGTTTATCAACGGCTGCCTAATTTCATTGAGGTAATTTATGGAAACTTACTCATAGCAACTAACAAAAGAGGACATATTGTAAAAGATGACAGATTAAACAGATATTCAACTTTGATATCTCCCAAACACCACTAAAATGACACTATGGGGATTTTTAAAAGACGGACACCTATAAGGTCAGAGAAGAGGAAAAGAAAGAAAAGCACTAGTTTCGAAGATTAGAAAGCAGGTGGGTGAGTGGTACCTGACCTGGCAGATCTAAAGTTGAATTCCAAGCCAGTGGTATTAAAGCTGAGAATCACCCTGATTTACAATGCAGAACCTAAAAGTTTCTAGAATAAGGATGAAATGAGGCTAAAAGAGAATCTAAAAGATTTTTGAGAATCTTAAGAAGTTAGACCGTCTAGATCTTTTTACACTGACCAGCCAGTTTGAAATTTTGTTGTAACCCTAAAGAAATTAACAAAGGAGGTACTCTATCAAAAAGAGGAATTATGCCACGGATGAAGGCATTGGAACCAGGAAAAGGAACTCTACTGGAGCTGGAGAGACTCAGTGAACTGTCCAGATGATGGTTCAAAGGAGATCTCTAAACAATAGCACCATGCATAGTAGGTATGGAGCAGCTGGGCTTCACTGACTAGCTCAGAAAGCTCCAGGAAAGACTTCCTGATAAGATGAGCATACCTGATGTAAGATCTGAGAAGAAATTTACAAACTAGTGGGTTTAGGGATAAATTAAGGAGAAGGATATAAAAATGTTGGAAAAACTGAGTCTAGGGAAAACAAAGTTGTACAAAAAAAGGTAAAATCAGTGTAATACATGGTTCAGCTATGAATGAAAACACTACAAATGAATAAAATCACGGTAAAACCATACTGTGATAGTAGGAAATAGTGGAGTGGGGTAAAATTAAGCAGGGTGAAAGATAAAAGCTCATCTTCCATGATGGGAAACAATAGGTCAGGTATCCCTTATCTGAAATGCTTGGGATATCAAGCATTTCAGATGTTGGATTTTTTTCAGATTTAGCATATACAGTATATAATGAGACATCTCAGGGAGGGTACCTAAGTATATTACAGCTGAAGGGGGTTGACAGGGTCTTTTTTCCTTTGGGGATGCTGAATAAATTATGTGTTGTACACCTATGTTTTGACTGTGACCTATCACATGAGGTCAGGTGTGGAATTTTCCACTTGTGGCATTATGTGGGCACTCAGAAATTTTCCAACTTTAGAGCATTTTGGATTTTTGGACTAGTGATGCTCAAGTTGCAGTAAGTAATAACATCTAAATTGAAAAATCATGTAGTGTGGAGGTACAGAGGTTAAAATGTTTTTAGCTGAAGAAATCAAAAGTGGTTGTCTTTGGGAGTAAAAACGGTGTGTAGGTAGGGAAGAAGGAAACTGTTGAATGACAAGCCTTGTAGAACTTATCTTTAAATCATATGTTATAACATTAAAAAGAAGCTAAGGGAAAACATGCATTGCCAATAATGAGAAAAGTGTAAGTTTGAATCTTAAGTCTTGGGTACCAGCTAAACGTGTATGATGTCGGGAGAAATCACTCTTTCTCCCTTAATGTGACATGTACTTGGCCCCATGTGAGCAAGGAAATAATTAGAAATAAATATTAGTAAGTAGACCCAACATAGGGTCAGAGGGGCATCAGGACATTTGTTAGATCTAGATTCTGTGTTCGATTACCTTTGTGGCCAAATCCCTTAGCCTTTTTTTTTTTTTTTTTTTTAAAAAACGGGGCTTTTTTCTGTCACCCAGACTGGAGTGCAGTGGTGTGACCACAGCTCACTGCAGCCTTGAACTCTTGCACTCAAGTGATCCTTCCACCTCAGCCTCCAGGGTAGCTGCTGGGGCTACATGCTATGTGTCCAGCTAATTTTTAACATTTTTTATAGACATGGTTTCACACTATATTGACCAGGCTGGTCTTGAACTCCTGGCCTCAAGCGATCCTCTTGCCTTGGCCTTCCAAAGTGCTAGGATTACAAGCATGAGCCACTGCACCCAGCTTCTTAACTTCTTAATATATGTTTTCTTACCTAATATTAGATGATAAACTATGTTCTCTATATTCTTTAGAAATTGCAGAGTTAAACTTGCTGAACACTGCTTTGGCTATATCACATAATTTTTGATGTGTAGTGTTTTCTTTTTTCTTTTCTTTAAATAGGTAGCTTAGCTGTTTTCCTCTTTACTCAATCATTCTTGGAGGGTTCTTTTTTTTTTTTTTTTTTTTTTTTAAATGGGGTTTCACCATGTTGGTCAGGCTGGTCTTAAACTCCTGACCTCAGGTGATCCGCCTGCCTCGGCCTCCCAAAATGCTGGAATTACAGGCGAGAGCCACCTCAGCTGGTGGAGTGTTCTTTGTCAGTTGCTTGTGCCAGGTACCATTAATCACCTCTTTATAGAGTCTAACTGACTAAAGGAGATTTACTGAGATCCAAAGGCATGCAGCAGAATGTGAGGGAATCTTGTCCTGGACTGCAAAACACTAAAGTCTGTGCTTTTCTGCCCCCAAGAAGCCCCACCGGTCAACAGTTGATATTCTCATTCATAATTGTCACTGTGCAGTTGAGCGCATGTACAGATTTTCTGCAAAAAATGGGTTAGCATCAGGAGACACTGTCTCTGCTTTCTGGTAGCCTCAGGTAACTGATGAGTTTTTTTCTTTTCTTTTTTTTTTTTTTTAACTTTTTTTGTGTTTATTGTGGTTCGTGCTGTAAGGTTGGGAGGGAAAATGGACTTAATTTCCTTACGCCTAACAGTGATAAAATACTTGCATATGGTCAATTTGGGGAGTCAATTTTTTCCACTTTAGAATGTTGCTGTTAAGTATTTGCACTAATAATGATGTATCTATGTCATATGAAACTTTTCTTTTTTTTAAAAGGCCACGTCTATCCCAAATTTCTCTTACATGGGAGCTCGCCTGTGTAATTACCTGTCCCATCATCTGACAATTAGCCCACAGAGTGGCAACTTCCGCCAATTGCTACTTCAAAGGTCAGTGTAAATGTGAAAATTAAAAAAAAAAAACCTGCTTCTAAATATACTAGAATTTGACCATTCCTCAGACCATATGTTACAGAAAGCTACAGGAAAGAATAGGGTGTCCCATTCTTACATGCATAATATTTAAAGTTTATAATTCAGTATACCAGTCTTTTTTTTTTGTAATGGTCTATGAATTTGGTTTTGTGTTTGTTTAGAAGGGCCTTTTCTTTTCCAGGATCTTAAAAATGAACACTTATGTAGTACTTTGGTAGCTTTGGTTTTAATAAAGATCTAATTTCATTAGATTAGAATAAAAGTGAATAATCCATTTTTCCTTATTGATTTGAACTGCCACTTTTTCACACTGCATTATTTGAGTTTTGATTCTGGATTTTCATTCCATTTACTACTTATTCTGTTCCTTTTTATTACCATACAATAGCTATTAAAAAGCTTTTTTTTTTCTTTTTTCTTTTTTTTTTTGAGACAGAGTCTCACTTCGTCTCCCAGGCAGGAGTGGAGTGGCATGACCTTGGCTCACTGCAACCTCTGTCTCTCAGGTTCAAGTGATTCTCCTGCCTCAGCCTACCCAGTAGCTGGGACTACAGGCACTCGCCACCACGCCTGGCTAATTTTTGTATTTTTAGTAGCGATGGGGTTTCACCTTGTTGGTCAGGCTGGTCTTGACATCGTGACCTCAGACCTCTACCCGCCTCAGCCTCCCAAAGTGCTGGGATTATAGTCATGAGCCACCGTGCCCGGCCTGTGGAATATTCTTTGCTATGCTTGTTTTGCCCAATGAACTTCAGAATCGTTGTTTTAAATTTCACAAGTCTTGTTAGAATATGTTAGATATTTTGGAGATAATACTGAATTTATAAGCTAATTTAGGGAAAACTAGTTTTCTTATAATTTGATGTCTTCAGTAACAAGGTTGTCTTCAAGTTTATTATAGTTTGTCCATTACTTTTTTAAGATACTTGTAATGGTTGTGAGGCATTCCATTGTGTGGTTAAACTGCAGTGGAACAGAATAAAGATTCTAGAAGTAGACCCCAGAGACCCTTGAAAATTCAAGCTGTTGATAAAAAGATAAATTGTGCTGGTAGCATAACTGGATAGCCATTTGGGAAAAAAAAGATGAATTCTTGTCTCACTGTATGCTAAAATAAATCCCAAATATGTCAGAGACTTAAAAGTGAAATGATAAATGCTAAGGAGGAAATTGACAAGTAAACAGAAATCATGGCTTGGTAAAGCCCTTTTAAACAAGACATGATACCCACAGGCCCTAAAACAAGCGATTAAAACATTTAATTACATATCAATTATAGCATTTTGTGGGGAAGGCATACATTTATGAAGTAAAAATCAGATAATGTAATGAGCATATTTTATGTTTTTGAGATGGAGTCTCGCTCTGCCACACAGGCTGGAGTGCAAGGGCACGGTCTCAGCTCACTGCAATCTCTGCCTCCCGGGTTCAAGTGATCCTCCTTTCTCAGCCACCCTAGTAGCTGGGATTCCAGGTGTGCGCCACCACACCTGGCTAATTTTTGTATTTTTAGTAGAGACAGGGTTTCACCATGTTGGCGAGCCTGATCTCAAACTCCTGACCTCGTGACCTGGCCACCTCGGCCTCCCAAAGTGCTGGGATTATAGGCATGAGCCACTACATTCAGCCAAGCTTATTTATTTAATACGAAAAGAGGGGCCTCTTAGGAATGAGTAAGAAAAAGACCAGTATCTTTATAGAAATACTTGGAATGGTCTCAAATAAATAGATATAGATACAGTTTGGAAAAATACAAATTATAAGTATCTAACCATACTTATAATTAAAGCAACACAAAGTATAGCTTCTGGAAAGATTCAGAGTGAGGACTTATAGGAGGTAGGATGCCAGAAAGGCTCACTGTCATATTTTTCAGTGCTTCTCACCCTGGCTGTGCCTCAGAGTTACCTAGAGACTTAACATAAGGCTGAGACCCTTTCTGAACCCTTGGAAATTCTGGACGAGGTAGAGCTAGGGCATGGTTTTTTAAAGCTTCCCAAGTGATTCTATTGTGTAGCTATGATTAAGACCCACTCTTTGATTCTCATTGACTGTTGCCTGCCTTATGTGCTTCGATAGTACCGTAATCCTGTCAAAGACATTAATGTGGAGAAATGCTAGTGATCTAACAAGTAAAAAGCAGAGCATAATTTTGCTACCTCTTTTAAAACTATATCCATCTTTGAAAAGATGGAATGGAAGTTACCTTCACAGCAGTTTCCTCCTGGTTTTAGTGATATTATTGGTGACTTTGTTCTTTATACTTATTTTGCTTTAACCTTTCTAAAATAAACATACATTGCTTTTATAATAGAAAATCTTTAGCTTAAAAAGTTTTAGTCTTTTCACCTAGTCAACCATGTAGGTATTTATGTTTGCATGTACATAATCATATCCTAACATGCAATCTGTCATAGCATTTTATGAAACAAAGGAAGTTATTTCATCAACTCTTAACAACAAAGTTGTAACAGAAAGAAAAGCAGCCAACACGTGTTTTTAAATAACTGATTTGCCGTTAATTAACTGGTCTCTTCCATTAACCAGAATGTACTATGTATAAATATCCCAACTTTTTGCTGATGAGGAATTTAATATGTACAAGATGGTAACAAATATTTTACTACGTTTGATTCAAACAGAAGATGTTGCTTAGTTAATATACCTCATAAACATTGGAATTGGCCACATAAGCACAGTAAGCTATGCTGGGGTTTCGTAGTTGACAAACTGACCCACAGTCAATTATTGAACAAGAGATAATTTATTTTTTCTTTATTAAAAATTTTTTTCCAAGTCAACCTAAACTGGCTGCATGGAAACCATTCAGTATCCATAGCTCTTACCTTTGTCTTTAAAAGGAAAACTGTTAAAATCAGTTTTACAAAACAAGTGACTTTCCTAGAGTTTTCTCACCTTATCAATAAAGATTAAAAATACTTAATAACAAAATGATAAACTTTTATAGTCCATTATCTGACCGTATTCACTTATGAAGGCAGTGACAGGCTTACTGTGATTAGTTTTTAGTTACCTTGTAGGAACTGTGACTGACCATAAGCTCCAAGAAGAGGATTTCTTCTTTTTGTCATCTGTGTGAAGCAGATTGGTCAAGTCAAGTTATGGGCAAATAGAGCAACAAAAAATCAGTTTTTTGAAGCTGTCAGTCTCATTGGAAATAGAGAACAAGTCAGTTGCTTTCTATATTGTGGTTTTAATGGGGTAATTTTTTCCTCACATTAATACTTTCCTGATACATACAAGAGAAATCACAAGAATAATGGACTTTAAAATGATTCATTTAATTTTCAGTTAGTTGGAGGCTGTGTGTGTGTGTATTTAAAGATCCTTTTCAAAGTTGTATTCAAAAAAAAATTTACACAGACAATTTGGGTAAAATCAGTGCTTGCTTAACAAAAAACCTATAAGACAAATAAGATAAGGCTCCTCCTCACAGCTGCCAGTATGCTGTGAATCTAATTACACCTATGTTGCTTAAACATATTGCAAATTTAATAAAAATAGTTGAAAATAAAACTATCAGTTTTTTAAAACTGGGAGTCTTAGTATAAGATGGGGTGTATATTCTAGCCTCTTCAATAGGCAGGAACACTGTTCCTTTATTGCAGAAAGTCAGAGTGTTGGAACATTGTACTTGCCTCTTGCTGTAGACAGCCAAACTGACAAATGGTCATCTTGTTTGACTATTTAAAAAGCAAAGCAATGTGAGATTATAAAAGATATTTCTTTAATTAGATGTCGGACTGAATATGAAGTTAAAGATCAAGCTGCAAAAGGGGATGAAGTTACTCGAAAACGATTTCATGCATTTGTACTCTTTCTGGGAGAGCTTTATCTTAACCTGGAGGTGAGAAGTTTTTCTTTTAAGTACTAACAAGGCCTGAGAACATAAGTTGATCTCAATGAGGAATTTTTGTTCACCTTGTCCTTTCACAACGTTAAGAGCAAAATCAAAGAGAACGAAAGAAAGCATGTTTCAGCACCTACTCATGGTAGTGTCTGTGATTTACTGGACCATCTGTCCATAACATTTGCTCATGGGCAGGATGTTGGGAAATAATTACTGAGGTTTTTAAAGTCTGTGTACTTTTAGGAAGCTGTGGTTTACATGCAAATTTAAGCTCTTGAGATATCAACAGTGATACGTTTTTGAGCTTGCATATTATATATTAATACATTTAGTAGGTTGACTTTCAGATGGTGGCTCAAAGCAGTTTGCAGAACTCTGAGTGAAAAGAAGAGAGACTCAAGTCTCTCTAGGCTTTTCACTCTAATTCACCCAAATTGTTTTTTTTTTAAATACGTATTTTTTTAATTGACAAAAATTATATATTTATGGTGCACAACATTTTGATACAGTATACATTGTAGAATGGCTACATCAAGCTATTTAACATTTGCATTACTTTACATACTTTTTTGTGTGAAGAACACTTAAAATTTTTAGCAGGCTTTGTGTATACAATATATTGTTAACTATACTCATCATGACGTACAATAGATCTCTTGAACTTATTTCCCCTGACTGAAATTTTGTGTCCTTTGACCAACATCTCCCCAGTCCCCCAACCCCTAAGAATAATTGTTTTTTGTCCTATTTTATATATTAATCTTCCACATAAAAATGCATTTGTACAAAGTCTACAGCTAAACATATTTATAAATTTGGGTGGTATACTTAAATATATGCTTGTTGGTAGTTAGAAGAAGTGCTACATTCAGCACAACATTATTACTGTGTAATAGATTTGCTTGATTTTTTTTTTTTTTTTTTTTTTTTGGGTGGGAATGGAGTTTCGCTGTGTTGCCCAGGCTGGAGTGCAATGACTCGATCTTGGCTCACTGCAACCTCCACTTCCCAGGTTCAAGTGATTCTCCTGCCTCCGCCTCCCGAGAAGCTGGTATTACAGGCATGCACCACCATGACCAACTAATGTTTTTATTTTTAGTAGAGACAGGATTTTACCATTTTAGCCAGGCTGGTCTCGAACTCCTGACCTCAAGTTATCTGCCTGCCTCAGCCTCCCAAGGCATAAGCCACCACGCCTGGCCTCTGCTTGATTTTTTAAATTAGTGAATCTCAGATAGATACAAGTTTGTATCTTCTTGTACCCTGATTTGAGAACTTGAGATCATAAATTCCATAATATCAGAAACATAAGACAATGTGGATCCATCCAATGTGTATCTCAGTCATTGTATCTGAAAGGTCTGTGTCTAGTTCAGAGCCTAACTTACTATCCCTTTTTACCACAGGTAGACTTAATTTTTTGAAAACTGTATGCCATGTTCTTTTTCAGTCTAATTTTTGTTTAAGCCAAAATATGGACAGCAATCTAAAATGAGAATACTGTTGAGCATTTTCTATATGGAGGTAGTGATGCTAGGTCTGTAATGAGAGTGAAGACAAGGCTTAGTTCTTGTACCTAAAATTCTTCTACCCAGTGAGATAAGATACATATACCACTCTGATGCAAAATAGAATATTTTAAAAGCAGCATACAGTGCTGTGTGTTCAAAAAAAAGTGGTAGGTGAACAAACTAAAGAAAGCTTTATGAAGCAGTAACATCAAAGTAGACTTAAATTATGCTGACTATATGTGTGATAAATGGAAATCAAATTTTACCCATAGCATATCAGTTTTAGTAGAGGTCTTAGTTACATATAAAGTAATTCTAACTAATTCTGTGAAGATATCAGAGTGTGTTCCTGTGACTTTTGTGATTTAGCTAAAACACTTATTTTGCCAACACTTTGTTAGTTCATTTATGTATCTGTATTTTAGCATCATTCCTTTTTTTTTTTTTTTTTTTTTGACCTGAAAGATCAAGGGAACAAATGGACAGGTTACGAGAGCAGATATTCTTCAGGTTGGTCTTCGAGAGTTGCTGAATGCCCTCTTTTCTAATCCTATGGATGACAATTTAATTTGTGCAGTAAAATTATTGAAGGTAGGTTTTTTTTTTTTAATTTGACTATTTTACCTGTTTACTTATAATTTAGAGAAGGGAAGTCTATATAGTATACAGATAAATTCAAGATTATTACTTAAAGGTAAATATTGGCGTTTTACTTTTTTCTCAAATATTTTGGAAAAGCAAGATACACTTACTGTTTAACATATGAAGCAAGATTCAGAAGTGAAAAATGGAAGTCCTTTACCCCATTTCCAGTTGCAAATTCTGTCATCTTCCCTTCTTATCCTTGTGTGTGCTCTTATTAAATAAGATCTGTTTTGGCTTGTTTTTTTTTTTTTGCCATCTAATGAAACATCTTAGATTTTTCCATAGCACACAGATTTACCTGTTTATTGTATAACTTCCTAGTATTCCGTTGTATGCATATGCATTGTTTATTCATTCCATAACATCTATCAAGATTTATTGATGAATATTTGGATTATCTTCAGTTTAGCCACTGCAGCATTGCTAGTTATCTTTCCTTTCGTCTTTATATGTGCAGATACTTTTGTAGGTTAAATTCGTAAACGCGGATTTGGTGGGTCAATGAACATATGTACTTTATGACAAATAATGGCTAGTTTGTCTTCCAAATGCTGAACCAGAGTATATCCCCATCAACAGAATGAGTACATCTCTTCCTACATCCTTATGGTGATGGATATAATCAATCTTGGTTTTTGTTTTGTCATAAATGATGACTTAAAAACCTCATTTTACTTTGCATTGTCCTGATCTCTAATAATTTTAAGCATTTCTTTATGTTTATTAGCCATTTGTTTATTATTTTCTATAAATTACCTGTTTAAATCCTTAACTCACTTATTTCCTGATGAAATGTGTTTGTGTTTTTTTAAAATTCAAAGCTTCTTTGTTGCATGTTGTATATTTCAAAAAAAATGATATGTTCATTAAAATCTAATGGCCTATCTTAGTCACATAGGGATTATAACATAGTCGTTGACATAAAACCCATAATTAAAGTTCTGCTATAGTTTAATTCTTTAGTTTTTCTCAGTCAAGGGAAACATAGAGGGTGTGGAGATAACTGAATATTAGAATAATTAGGAATATTAAACTTGCTAAATTCATCTTAAGGAATGAACTGATATCCTTTTAGAATTTCTGTAATACACTATGGGATTTCTTCTTTTACTGACACCTGCTTTTTTAGTTGACAGGATCAGTTTTGGAAGATGCTTGGAAGGAAAAAGGAAAGATGGATATGGAAGAAATTATTCAGAGAATTGAAAACGTTGTCCTAGATGCAAACTGCAGTAGGTAGGAAAAGAAGTAATGTAAATAGTCAGTACATGTCAGTTTCTTGCTTTTTCTTTGGAGGTTGTTTTTTAATCTGCTATACTTCAGAAGGGTAGTTGATATCTAACGGATATGCAAAAATATTTTCTTTAAAGGAATAATATTTTACTTACAGTTTCTGCTCAGTAGACATTTTTGCTCAATTACATTTAGAAGTCGAAAAACTTAATTTTCTTATGTTAAGATATGGGTTAAATGAAAAAATGATCCAGATATTAACTGTCCGACAAGTAAAAGTACTGGTGTAAGGGTAGTACGACCCATAAAAATACTTGAAGGATAGCCACTGCCTTTAAGGCCCATACGGTCATAGTTATGTGGAACATAATTCAAGGCTGTTTTATAAATGAATTTATGTCGATAGGAAATATCTAGAAAGCCAAGGCATCAAATATACATGTTAAATTCAGGAAATAAAGTTTTAGGAATCTGAGATATTTTAGGGTCTGACAGTCCTTATGGTGGATACGCTAACTTATTTTCAACTTTTGTCTCAGAGATGTAAAACAGATGCTCCTGAAGCTTGTGGAACTCCGGTCAAGTAACTGGGGTAGAGTCCATGCAACTTCAACATACAGAGAAGCAACACCAGAAAATGATCCTAACTACTTTATGGTATGCCAGTGTTTATATTTTAAGTTTTGCTTATTGCTTGAATTCGATTTTGGAAATTAGAAGAGCTACATAAAGCTGTTCTCAGAATTTGGTGCCTGATAACTCTCTTCACTGGCTTTGAGTGACATTGCAGCCATCAGACTGAGAAAATGAAGAGACCTGGAATTCTCCAGTGAAAGAGTGGACTAGAGAAAGATCTATCCAGTGGCAAGAGAGGTTGACAAGGCTTGGACTTAAGTGAGCACAGGGATGCCAGGAAGCAGCTTTTCCAGAGAATTCATAACCAAGAACCTGCACCTCAGACTCTTACTTTGCATGTTGTAGTAAAGAAAAATAAGAAAATAAAAATAGTTACTAGGCCAATGATGCCCTGAAGCTCCTGACATGATCAAACATAAAGCAGCTGTGGAGGAATGTTCCTCCAGCCTGGATGTTGGAAATTCTTAAAAAAGGAAATGGTGGGGTTGGGGAAGACCACAGCTAAAAATGCGCTGACACTAAATGACAATGCACAACAGAACAGTTTACTAAAAGACAATAGACAGCACCATTAGAACCACAATAACTTGAAATAATAGAATGGAAATCTGAAACCCATAGTTTCAAACTATAGACTTTCTTAGTGAAATGAAAATGGCTACTAGGAAGTTAGGTTCTTTTGCTTGTTCTTGCATTATCAGGTGCAGACGAGTGACATCAGCCATGCTTCATTATTGTACTTACAAAAATCAATTCTGAAATGATTACATATTTGTATCACTTTGATTCATCCTAGAATGAACCAACATTTTATACATCTGATGGTGTTCCTTTCACTGCAGCTGATCCAGGTATGTTGTCTCACAATCATTCCCTCCTCCCAGTTGTTTAGTAAAGCAGTAATTTTACAGAAAACCACATCCTCACTAGCACAAAATTGTAACTTTTTGATGTCTTCACATCATTTTTAAATACCAATGTAATGGTTTGTCTAATATAGTAATGCTCTTCATAGTGACCACTTGAACCATTTCAAATGAAAATCTGATTCCACACACAGTGTCTTGTCATTTAAAAGAGGATGGGAAGAATTCTCAATTAAATGCAACTATTGTAATTTTATTATTTCCTCTGACATTTGTTTTTATACTCTTAAGCTTTCAGATGATTAGATTGGAGGGGAAAGATGGTTCTAGTTCACTGCATAGTCAGCAACATATACTTGTCGACACGAAGAATTACACATTTTATTAATACTTGGCGGGTGAGAGTTAATTAAAATCCAAATCTCTGCACATTTCCTCTTCCAGAAGAGGACCATTCATAGAAAGATTGTCTTAATTGTAATAGATGGGACTGTAGGGTAAGGAAGAGAAATTTTTCCCATTTGGTACGAACTGCAACCAGCTTATGGTTGGAATTTTTCCATATCTTTCCTCTGGATTATAAGCATTGACTGTCCTGTGCCTCTAGCACAAAGAAGTTACTTTAGGGAAAGGAAGTAGAATTAAGTTACATGCTATGGGCATCTTAAACTTCACTAAATGTTACTAAATTGTTTTCCAGCATGATTATGCCATTTAATCTTACCATCAGCAGCATATGAGGGCTCCTGCTCCTCATCTTTGGCATTACTTACTAAACTTCATTTTTGTCCGTCAGATTGTATGAAATTCTGTCTTGGTAATATTTTATTTCCCTTACAAGTGATACTGAATTTTTCTTGTTCTTGTTGACCTTTTTGATTTCTTCCTTTGAGAATTGCCTGCTTATACTCTTCGCTCATATTTCTGTTGGATTATTTGCCTGTCTTACTGATTTGTAATTACTTGTGTAGTGTAGAAAAAAGTGATTCTTAGTCAGCTGAGGGTTTTGGTTATCTTCTTTCTCTCTTTATGTGGCTGTCTTGGCATTTTGTTTATAATGTCTTGTCATGTAGAACCTTTGAGTTTTAAAGTAAAAACAAAATTTGTGAGTCTTCTTTGTACTTTTTGTGGTTTAAGAAAGTTTCCTTACCACTTCCATTTTCTTCTAAAAATCGTTGTTGCTTTTCATATTAAGGTCTTTAATCTACCAGAGCAACTTTTATATAGGATGATATTATAAGAATTAAATCTTTTCCATTGAGTATTGTCTCAACAATAGCTATTAAGTCATCCTTCCTTTCCTAGTTATATTAAGCCCCCTCTGTTGTATACCGTGTAACTCTTCTATAAAATTGTGTGTCTTATTCCTGTGTTTGTGTGAATCTTTATTTCTGTTAACGTCTTTCTATGCCAATACTACACTTAATTATTTTTACCTTACTATGAGTCTTGCTATGTCTGGTAAGACAAATCTTTCCTCTTATTCTTAAAAATTACCTTGATTTATTTTGATTGTTTTTTATCTTTGTCAAACCGGTTTAATTATTTCTAGTGACTGTCTGGTTTTATAGAAATTGTTTGGTTTTTCAGTTTCTTTTTCATGGAAAAGAAGTAGTGAAGACAGCCAATAGATCTCAGTTTCTTTTTCTTAGGGGTTGTTTTTAAATCTGCTGTACTTCAAGGAAGTAAATGAAATCTTACAGTTTTACAGAAAAATCAAGCTGAATTTTGTTTCTGCATTTTATTCAAATAATGTTGACCTTTTCTCAGAGGTTCAAATTATTTTTTCTCATCATTCTCAGCATGCTTACTTCTGTTTTTTATTTTTGTTTTATCTCTTAATTATAACCCTTCTGTTATTTCTTATCACACATAAAATTGTTTCCTTAACTGTCATTCTTAAACTTTCATTTGGAAATGAACTCAAACTTACAGAAAAATTACAAAAGTAAAATTGTACAAGGAATACCTTTTAGCCAGGTATACTTTTTGTTAACAGTTATTTGTCATTTGTGCTCTTTTCACACACTTTTTTCTTAAACCATTTAAGTTTCATATTAATATGACCCTGATTGAATTACAGAAACCTACCCAAAATAGTTTTACATTTGCTTCTGCCAGGAGCCAGAGTGGGTATCACTGACTTGGACAGATTTTTTATTTTCTTGTCATAGGGGTTCTTTATGTAGGTAGTAGGAATTTGAGGTGGAGGCCCATTGTTAAAAATTCTCTGGGAAAACAATTTCTACGAAGTGCTCTGTCCCTACTCCAAACCCAAGTAGACAGAACTAAGCTTCCCTGCTATCTCAGATAAAACACCACTGAGGTATTTTTTGTTTTTTTTTTCCTGATGCAACTTTTGCTTAAGATACCAGCCCATTGAGGGTCCCAGGTTTGTGCAGGTGAGATGGGTGTGGAGCATGGATTTTATCTTCCTGTTTCACATTGGCCCAATACCTTGCTTTCTGACTTTCTGTGGGTTTTTAATCCAAGCCCCTTAGTTACTAAGACCAACACCATCTGCCAACCTTCTAGCTGCAGCAGCTGCAGTTCATATATGGCTTTCAGTTCCTTCTTCATTTGTGACCTGATGACTTGGTTTTTCTCTTCTGTGAACTCTCATCCATACATTTAAAAGAATGTCTGTCTTACCTAGTACCTCACGCGTTTGTAGCAGGAAGGTTTTATTGTTAAAACTGTCTCTAAATTTTCAAAATTGGGTATCGAAATATCCCCAGCCCTTGAAGCTGGAGTTAAGAGTTTTATACAGACTGACAGTCTTGGAAAAACATGGCTTTTACCCAGTCTAATATAATTGCAATAGCCTTTCAAAATTTCTGTTGGCTTCTGTTCATAAGAAACTAATTTTAAGTCTTAGTAGATGCTGATTCATTTTTTAATTCAGAGATTAGGACTTCATTCAGAAGTACTAATCTTAAAAGGTATCCAATAACTCTTCCTAAGACAAGGCAGATAGAGAGCTCTAATGTCACCTTTATTACTTTGAAGGACTCAATGAAGGGAAACTTGGCAGAGCGGAAACATTTACCAGGTAGCTACCTTCCCCATCTCTCTGGGAAGAAAGAGAAAGAAAATCCCCCATTCTCAGAAGTGATGGAAAGCAGCAGTACAGAATGTAAACAGTATACATTAGCCATAAATGTACATCACCTACAGTGGTTTTGATTTCCAACTTATATTTATAGTACTATATGTCATTAAGATTTCTGAGCATACAGGGGGCAAAAGCAAGCCAATTAGAAAGTAAGTTTCATAAAACTTTTTTTACATAATTGGTAGTTTACTGTCATTTAGACATTGGCTCTACTTAAAAGTCATAATATTAAAAAACATTTAGGGGTAATTGGTCATTTCATGTGATATTTTTTCAGCATTTAGTTTTTCTCCTATATTGTCTTACAGACTATCAAGAGAAATATCAAGAGTTACTTGAAAGAGAGGACTTTTTTCCAGATTATGAAGAAAATGGAACAGATTTATCAGGGGCTGGTGATCCGTAAGTTTTCTTTAGTTACTAACATTCTTCATGAAATTTCTGTGTCTAATTTGTAGGTGGAGATTCGACTACAAAAAGTAGCTCATAAAATAATGGTGTTTGGGGCCAGGCGTGGTGGCTCACACCTGTAATCCCAATACTTTGGGAGGCTGAGGAGGGAAGTTCACTTGAGGCCAGTTGTTTAAGACCAGCCTGGCCAACATGGTGAAACCCTGTCTCTATAAAAAATACAAAAAATTAGCTAGGATCACAGGATCACAGCTACTCAGGAGACTGAGGCATGAGAATCACTTCAAATTAGGAGGCAGAGGTTGCAGTGAGCTGAGATTGTGCCACTGCACTCCAGCTTGGGAGACAGAACTAGACTCTGTCTCAAAAAAAAAAAAAAAAAAAAGGCATTTCAGTATTTTGATTTGATGGTGTTATGTGGTAGTGCTTATGTAAATTTTTCAGAAACTTGTATTAACTCACAGATTAGTTCGGAAAATCTATAGTTGAGGAAGATAACCATTAAAATATACTGAAGCATAATTTTTAAAAAAAATAGATTCTATTGTATCTAGACTTTAAAATAAGAAGTTCTAAAACTTACTGTAAGATCTTGGGCAACTTCTGTGTCTGCTTTTCCATCTATAAAATAAGAATAATAGTATCTCTCCTTGAGCCTTTTTTTTTTTTTAAAATGAATGGGAATTTAATATGAATATATGCACCTTACCAGAGATGTTTGCTATCATTGGCATCTTAGCAATTCCATATTCCTCACAGTCAGTATAATTGTTTTAAAAAAATCAACTGTGGTTCTGCATATCCATTCACAGTTGACCTCAACAATGTATCTGATGTAGGAGACTGAGTATCTGTGACAGGCAGAAGCATGTGATGGTCCTCAGTCCCAAGTGGAAGAGCTAATGGTAAAGTCATGTCAGAAGGTTTTACATCCATAGTTTCTGATAAAGGACTCTTTTGTATGGAATCTTGTTCACTCAAAGTATGATCCTCTACACTGGAGTCTAGAGTTTTATCTGCACTAGAATGGACTTTTGTTTTGTGCTTCTTTAAATTTTTAATATCAGTGTAAGAATTTCCACATAATTCGTAGATAAATGGTCTTTCTCCTATATGGGATTGAAAGTGTTTGTTGAGCTCTCCTGAGGAAATAAAACTTTTCCCACAAATACCACATATGTATGGTTTTTCACCTGTATGTTTCCGAGAATGAGTGATAAGAGAACTAGAGACAGCAAATGCCTTCCCACAGGTATCACACACATAAGGCTTTTCTCCAGTATGCCTACGGACATGATAGGTCAGTGTGCTGGCTTGGGCAAATCTCTGTCC